>NDXB01005722.1:156317-174206 GCA_002631895.1 Agapornis roseicollis | reverse complement strand
TAAAGAAAAAAAAAAAAAAGGGAATTTGTAAACCCAAAAAAAAAAAAAAAAATCCAAACAATATTTAGCACTGTTCAACAAAGGAGTTCACATTATTGTGAAGAAACAGAAAACAAAATTCATGCACAGAAGTATTTCAGAAAAGAACAGTGAAATATTTGTGTTTGAAACCAGTAAAGGATAATAAAAGAGACATTACTTCATAATAGATCAAAGCATATTCCATAACTCTGAAGCAGGAAAAGCAAAGGCCATTTTGCAAAAATTGCTGGGTATTCTGTGTAATAAACTATTTAGGTTAGGGCCACTTCTGATTTCCTGGAAGTGATTGCTTTTGTGAATAGTGAGCCTTTTACTGAAATTTTGAGAAAATTCATAAAGAATTGAAAGGATGAAATAGCAACCTTCTGTGTCTGCTGGTCTGGGGAAGCTGCTTTAACAAATCACAGTGTGCAAGTGATACGTAATGGAATTACATTTTGATTCTACTGTAGTATCAAGATAAAATGTGGCACCAGAGATGAGACAAAGTCTAAATGCTACCTACGTAAACTAGAAAACAACCTGGAGTTTCTAGGAGATATCATCTGTCAGTTTCTGTGCAACTTTAGTCTGAAGGTTCAACTTCAAAAATTATTTCAGGTACTGCAAACTATTTTGGGTTTTTTTTGTTGTCTTTTTTTTTTTTCCCCCCCTCTTTCTTCACTGAGTTTAAGTGGATAAATCCCTATCATCTTCTCTGTTCTTTGCTTGTTTTGTTCTTTCACACAATTGCTCCTAAGTGAAAATCATTAGTTGTCAAATGTGCCTGTGCACTCTAATTTTCAGGTCACTTTGTTCCACACTGCTTGTGTGTTCCCTGCTGATTATGAATCTCTTCAGTAAGTCCCCCAACAGATGTAGACTTTGGAACTTGACCAAAACCATATTCTGCTGGCTCTGTAGCACAGATTTCTCCAAACTGCTTCATCTTTCTTACTACTTTAGGTACTGTTTACGGGAGATCAGTGGTTTAAGTTTCTGAGCACCTTTTTTGGAAACCATTTGGTCCTAAACCTTCATTCAGAGCAGTGACCGCACTTCATCAGCTCATTTTCCAGATCTGTGGAAGGGGTCAGTAAGTTTTCTCCAAGGGTCTAAGCTTCCTGTAATGCTCCAGACCATTTGAGGTACTGGAGACAGAAAAAGTAAGAAAAGGGGAAAGTTAGAAATATTGTCTTTTCATAGATTCGTAAATATGACAGAAGCAAGAGATTGTTTATTATGGGGAAATTTTATAAAGGCTTACATGTAACATGGAAATGACTAAATACCCTTTATGATCTTTAAAATCTCCCCCACATTATTCATATGGTTCTTCACATATGGCTCAAAAGATATGAAGAAATGACTTTCCAATTCTGAAGTAACCTGCTCTGTAACCTGTTTGTCTCCTATCAAAGAAATCTTCTACATTGGTTGTTTTAGAGCATTATGCTCTACATATTATAAATCATTGTAAGAAAGAAATACACGTCACTCTACAAATATTTTTGAAGGAATATTTGCAGTTACAATGATATTTTTAAAAAAAGTATTTTCATGGTAATTTTACTTAGAAAATTTTATTAATTTTTAATTTTCACTTTAGTCATATTTTTTATTAATAATTTCTTTTCAGTACACAGAAGAAAATAAATTGCCTTGCAATTTATGCAAAAGCAAGTTTAATAGATGACTGAGTAAAATTTAGATTGCTATATGCACTTTTGTGGTAACAAATGTTTCCTGATAACGTTCTAATATTTTAGGAACTTCTTTTCTCTGAGCCAAGAAACAAAGTGGCAATTTTGTTTCTGAATATAAAAATTGAATTGTCATATATGTTTAAAAATTAATGTATTCAATATCCTAGCTGCTTTGAATAATTCAAATGTTATATGTGATCTAAATGTGATTTTTGTTGCAGTTGAATGAGTCAGCAATATGTACCTTGTCGGTAATATGCAGAACCTACTGATATTAGGAATTGCATTTTGCTCAGCCATATTTTATGTTTACATAGCCTCGGTGGTAAAATAAACATGAAAAAAACATCTGTGCAAATAAATTCAGTATCACTAAATGACTTACTCTCAAATGACATCAGAAAGAAGGCTCACGAGAAAATGTTAACAAATAGTAAGGTCACATCACAGCTTTTACAACTTTGTCTCAGCATGGCATGCCACAGAGCAAGCTGTCTGCTAGTTTCATTAAATTATTTGGAAATTGCTTTGTGTTATGCAGTAGGGTACATTTTCAGAAAATATTATATTGTTGAAGTTGAAAACTCTTAATTGAGTCAGTCTACAACACGTTACTTTTAGGGAATGGTGATCTATGAGAAACACTGGAGTTCTAATACCTTGCTAAACTCAATCCATCAATGCTTTCACACAAATGATGAACAACTGAACTAGCTGTCACTCTAAAAGTTTCTTTTGGAATGAAAAATGATATGCTGAGAAGAAGAATGGAATGTTGTAAATTAAAGGACAAAATGCAGCTGTTAATTATGATGATATTAATTCTAAAATCATCCTTCCATTTTTATTTAAGACTTTGTATTACCACAAGACTTTCCATACCTCAGCATGAGTCTTTGATTAACTAATTCTTTTTTGTAGTTTATCACCTGTTATTCTTGATCTTGGCTCTGCAATTACAGATCTCTGATGTCTTTGAGTGTCCACTGAATTTACACTGAAGCTCATAAGTTATTTCAATATACTTTCTATATTGCATCATTTTACTGAGATGTCTCAGTCTTTCTGAGTGTGTCAATTTCAAATTCATTTCAATTCTGAGCTATCCAGAAACTCTGAAATCCCTCTAAGGAAAGGATGGAAAGGATGTTGTGACTTTTTCAAAAGCTTAGACTTGTTTAAAAGCACAAATATGATGTAGCAAACAAAAGAAATCACAACTAGAACTGATTTCCTGGCTTTTTTAAATCCCTACATAATAGATTTCCACAGAACCAATTTTTAACTAAAACTCTTGTGTTAGGAATCTTCAGTTCCTGTTCTGTGTTTTCTGATTCTCATTGCCTTTAAGGCAAAACTGATAATATGACTTTACCAAGTCTTCTTGATGAGCACACTGTGAAACCTTGTAGAACTATTAAGTTGAGGTTCTCTGTGTTAGACAAATCATATATGTCGCTCCAGCAGTTTCTCAACCTCATTATTCTCTAAGAGGTGTGTACTGTATAGGGCATGTACTTCATCATTCAGAAACACTTCAGTTCTGTGTTTAGAGTACCTCTTTAATATACGATCACAGAGGCCACTGTTTCTTGAACTATTGAGCCAGGCTGGTGTTTCTATTATGTGTTGAGGAATTTTACTACTAGACTTCTGACATACATAAAATCTGCAGGATTTCATCTCAGACGTAAAAATCAAATTTGCTATAAGCACAGGCAGCATGTGAAAGTGTACTCTGTGAAAGACTGAACTGACATGTTCTTAAGCAGTTACACAGCCATTTGCTTTGCAAAAGTGGCAGCAAGATTTGATCTGTTCCGGGAAGCAACCAGAATTTTGCCAGTCTGTGTGACCCCTGTGTTCCCTTATTTATTCAAATACTTAGTGATATTGAGGAAAGAAAAATCTTGAAGCATTATTAATATGTTGCAGCTCTAATTCTGTTGTATCTGTAATTTCAAAGCTATGGAGGAATTATCAGAGGGCTGAGTAGACTCATGAGTGGTATTAACACTTATAGTAACATATGATGAGTTAAAAATAAATTTTATGTTTCAGATCTTGAAACTACTGTTTCAGGGCACTGTTGGGTAGATGTACAAAAAGCTGGGTATTTCCATTTCTCGTCTCTTTAGATTATTCACTAAAGGAGAAGACAATGTGGTAATTGAAAAAAAAACAACAATGGTGTTTTATCATGGCTTCTACTATCTACTGTGTAACTCTGTAGCAGCACAGGAAAGACTTTGTGTGTTTAAGAAAGTTGTTGCATATTGCTTGAGTCTCTTATTTCAAGACTCAGCTCTCTAGCTAGGTTAGCGCCTTGCTGAAGTATTATCTCATCTGGAGTCCAAGAGCTCTTGAATTGTGAAAGTACTGAAAAGACTCATTTTATTATTTCATTAACAATATTGACATCAGATGGACTTTCAGTGCAGTTTAGAAAATGAAACAAACAGAAATTAAGACTCAAAACCTGTCAAAAATCAATGACTCTTTGACTTCAGACTGTATTTGAGAGTTCTATTTTTTCACTTGGGTTCAAGTGCTTTGGTCACAATTGTTGAATTAGCCTAGCAGTAAAGCATAACCTGCTCAACTGCAGGAATACAGGTAAAATCTCATTTCCTCTGTTCATAAAAGACAAAGATGTGTTTGTATTTTCATTATAGCATGAACTGATGTGCCTTTATCATTTTCAACTGTGACAGCTATTAAAACCATTTCTTTGAGCTACATTAGTTTGTGTTGCGATACCTTTATTGGACTACTTGCCATGACAATTTCTTGACAATGACAAGGCACTCTGCTAAAGTCTAATAGGTTCCTCTATACATAGGCAAGGTTGTGTATTGACTTGTTTTCACTTGAAAGCAAGTAAAAAAGGCTTGAGAAAGAACATGAGAAAATATACTTTGGAAGAGTGAAAGAAAGAAATCAAGTTAGTTTTGTGTCTTCATAAAACTTAGACTCCTCAAATGTAAATGGAATTACCTGCCTCAGTAAAGGAAATGTGTTAGTGTTTGATGTCTTCTAAGATGACATGATTGGAGTTTTATACATTCTCTATATTATAGAATCATAGAATGGTTATAAATACTCATAAATAAAAGAAAGGTGTGCAACAGTCTTAAGTAGTCACATTTTTTTTTTTTTTTACCATAAGTAAAAGAATAGTCAGTTATCTTAAATAATTCTTATCTTGAATTCCTGTTTTCTTCTAAGATATGCTTGGGTTTTGTGTTGTTTTATTTTTTTTTTTCTCTTAATAGTAAAATGTGTTTTGACCTTAATCTTCCCTGAAATGCCTCCTTTGATTTAATAAGCATTTATAATGCTTTTCTTATTCATATGACTAGTTAAGAAAGAAGTTACACCATCTCATTTGATGTAGGAATGCACTTAATGACAGGTGTAATTCCACTTTGAAGAATTAATTACCTTAGTATCCTTTAGAAATATGAGAGTAAATATGGTTATTTTCACACTCATAAGTAGTCTCGTTGAGGCACACACAGTCTCTTGTCCAAATAGGTATAGTGAACTGGCTTCAGAGCTGTGATTAGGTCTTTGGTGTTTGGAACCTTCTAGCTTACTTGTAAGGTCATTGCTAACAGTTCCATATTTCAAGTGTAGTGAGATTGCTATCTGCTGCCTCATTAGAAGGAGGTGATCAATAATTTCAAGAGAAAAAACTTTTGCCTTTACCACGTATCAGTCACTTATATTTCCTTTTGTAACCTAACTGTTCAGCAAACTTTACACACTGTTTTTTGTTTGACCACAGTCCACAAATAGCTGAGAAAAAGCAGCACCATTAAATTAGTGGAAAAGCAGATAAGATAATTTCTGTAGCTTGAAAATTTGTGTTTTACCTGACATTAGGGAGAGTCTGGCATTACCTAGCATGGAAATAGTGTTTAAAAAAGGAGATGTATTAAGTGAGGAAAAATAAAAATTTAAAAGAGACAAAGTAGCCCAAGAACTGTAGAAATTTTTACTTGACTAATAAAAATGTGAGATTTTTATTGTATTAAGACACAGCAAATCTAGTTACAGGCACAATAAATATATCTACTTACATTCACTTAATTATTTCTTTATTGCTGATAGTGAGGTATTGGTTGTAATTATGGAGTAGTGCCTTTTTTTGCTAATTGGTTTTTGTAAAATTCAATGACATATAAAACACGTTTTATGCAACTTGAAAATATTATTGGAAATGTAGTCAAACATGTTTTTTTGAGTTATAAGTGATACAGACCTTTTAAATCTAAGAGTAACATTTTTATTACAGAAGCTTCTCTCTAAGTAGGCCACATAAGACTTCTGCTTCATATCTGTAACATATGAATAATATAGCAGTTTTAATTAGGTATTATGCAGAAGGAGGTTAGGCCACACATTTTAATATTAAGTTGGAAGAAGCCCATTTAAAGCTAGAGGTCACTTTCATATGTTAAAATTCTTTTCTTAGGGTAGATGTCAAGCATTTAGCAGAATATTTTTTGTTCATTATTCATATTCATGAATATTTATTTTCCACTGCTTACATTATAGTGTGAAAATTGATGTATTCTCTCATAATGTAGAATAAGATAACTACTGTGGATACTAGAGGATATGAAACCAGATTTATGGTTTCAAATAGATGCCTAGATATGGAATAGCATATATAGACAAAATTTTTTGCATATTCTCATTTTAATGAGACACTGTTTTGGTAACGCTTTACAAATATAACTGACTAGAGGATATCTGATTTTGAAATAAAGTATGCATGTAAGTTTAAAAGATTAATTCTTTTGTTAATCAAAACCCAACAGATTTTCAAATCTCTTAAAGTATATGGTAATAACATACACGGGTCTGTAGGAAGAAAAAGCTGTCATGAGATTTCAGTTTGTTAATGCTGTAAATGTTTGAAGGATCATTAATTTGTTTTTCTTTCTAATATTCAGGGGAAAAAAGTTGTATTAAGAGCACTCAGGGAGTAAGATCATGGTTTTATTAGCAGAAGGAAAGGGTCATAAGGCCCAGGAATTACTCCTGCCTTCTTTACAGACATCTTCAGAACTGAGGAAATAATCAAGGTTCTGCAAGCTAGGCAGATCTCAACTCTGTGTATCAGGCCCATTTACTTGTGGAATTCACATTATGATGAGAGATGGAGATTTTCTCCACCATAACCCCCCCCCCCCTTTCTTTTTTTGTTAAAAGTATAGAATCATTTTTTTACTATTGATATCTGAAGTTCTTCACCAGTTTATACCTTTGTAAAAGATGTTATGGTCAAGAGATATCCAATCTCTTACTAGAAATATCTACAATTTTATCTTAACCTTGGAAATTCTGGGGTTTATGTTTGATTTTGGGGTTTTGTTTTTTTTTTTTTTTTTTAAAGGGAATTTTTTTATGTTTTTTCTNCTAAAGCCAATATAATTTGTAATTTTTGGGGTTTTTTTTTGTTTTTTGGTTTTTTTTTTTTTTTTTTTTTTTTAAAGAGGACTTATTTCATCATTGGTGTTACCTTATTTTAAATAAAATCATTAAGGAACTCACCCTAGTTTGAGAAAATATCCCTTCATGTGAGCATTCATTTGGCTTTAACTGTTTTACTCAGAATAGGAAAGCTTCTAAATTGCTATATCCCTGGACTGTGCCCTACAGTAAAATAGGCTTAGATGTCATCAGAACTGCCTGATATGAGATGTAAGACTGTAAATGAGGATGGGTCTGTGATACCTGTTATGAATAGTAACCATTCCAAAGGGTTTTTTATTGACTAAATGAAAGAACTCTTAAGATTTTAAACATGTTATGTATTTTCTGATCTCTAAATAGGTTTCTGAATCACCTACCAAACCTTTGAAAAAAATTCTTAAGGACAATGAGGTAACCAAATATCTTTCTGTCTTTTTATGAAAAATGAAATACTTTTAACTGACATATAATGATGGCTCTGTAGTATGAAAGTTTTTAGGTACAGGGCAAGGGTAAAGGAAACGAAAATTAAAATGTAAGCTTTGTTCAGCATGAGCCAAAGGATCTTAGAGTTGATATGAAAGATACACCAACCTCACAGGGCACTGATAATTCAGACTTGAGGTCCATTCAATCTGTACTCATTTTACTGGCATTATACTTACATAGTTCCAATCAAATAGATAAATCCTAAAATAATTATGCTTTATGACTGTGTTTACCAGCTTGTCAACTATTACCTTTTCTGAGGAATAATTTACCTCTGATACCATTCTTTTTCACTTCTAATGGTCAATTTCAGTCTTGCATTAACGCACTTTTTTTTTTTTCCTTTTAACAAGTGCTAAACCCCTCAGATATTATCTGTGCTATTTCTTATTTATGTACTTCTCTTGAATCATGACTTAGTATATTAATTAGGGAGGAGAAAGCTACAATTATTTACTGTGTATTATTGGATGTTACCTTCCTTAAGAGGTATTTTAAGGAATATGTGTTTTAGCTCCAAAGCAACAATACTTTAGGGACAAAACAAAGGGGTTTAGTTTAGTTGGCATCTATGTTGTTGAAGACTGTTTCATTAATTATTCCTATAATTTCTGGTCTGAGCCATTCTCAAGCATAGGTAGTAGAAGTGCCACAATTCCTCTTTGTACTATACAGGCTACAACATTATTCAATTGCTTTACACTATTAATAACTTTCCCAATATCTGTCTAAACTCTTCTTAGCCTCAAGATATTGTTCTTTGTCTGTCATTTCTTGAGACTGTGATTGAGACTTTTATCTCGTAAACTGTCACTGTGAGGGCATTTGTAGACTGTTGAAAACACAGAGTATTCCCTTAGCATTCACAGTTCTAAATTATATGAATTCACCTCACTCAGTCCTTCATCACAGGATTTATCCTCCAGCCTTTGTGTTGGCCTCATTTCCTTTGTAATTTTTCTAGGTTTTTTTCTGTTTACCTAGTAATTGTAAGGGATAGCAATGTGTAACCATGGAGATGAGTAACCTATAGCCTGGGCTGACAGAAAAATGCAGGGACTATATTAAGGCAGTAAATAATACATATTCCAAAGGACACTTTCCTCTGTTGCTTCCCATCAGTCTGATAATATCTAGTTCATGGGAACTTATTTACACAAATTTCTATCTTTTATTGAACTTTTGTCTTGAAATGTTGTTTCAGTTTTATAAATACTACATAGGAGTTTGAAAGTACATTTGATGATGCTAACACAGCTCTTCATCATAATAAATGGCTCTTCAGCCACAGTAGTAATTGGAATTGCTTTCAGATTATTCCACTGCTAGAAAGTGGAATTGATCTGATATATTGCATCTTTTGTGGGTTTTTTTTAAATATATCAGAAGAGTGAGTAGCTTTCCACATTTTATAGAAGAAAACAAAAAACTATGACAAAATGTGCATGTATTTTTTTAAGTCCTTCAGCTTTAAAGAAAATGGCAAATTTTATGCTAATTTTATTCTGCTCCTCTAAATAAGATGAAAACTGTTGGATTTTGACTTTTTTTTTGAGTTTCCAATATTAATTGTGGCTTGCCACTGTCTACTTTAGTCTCATTCACAATCTACTCAAAACCTCCAAAATGCAATAATTGATGTTCTTACTCATACACACACAGAAGCACAGAAACAAGCATAATATGGTGACAAAAAAAAAGAAGCAAGGTAGTATGTATTGTGAAAGTGTAAATACACAAGTATTATTTACAAACTTGCATTGTTTCACAGAGTCAACAGTAACTGTCCCCAATTACCTGTTAAATATATCTAAACATTGAAAACCACAGGTGGTGTACACTATTATTGTTGCTGCTACTGAATATAGTACTTCCAGTGCTTGGGTTAAGTTTAAGTTTCTAAAAACATTACTTTGAGAAAAAAAATTCAAACTAAACCCAACATCTCTGGGCATGATCTCATCTCAGAGCAACATTGGGTCAATTTCAAAGGCAACTGCAGGGTTATATGCTCAAGCATACTTTGACTGTGCTCCACTACAGCAGGATGGTTGTCACTGAGTGTGTAAGAGAAGAGAAGCAGGAGCTCGTGGAACAGCCTCTGGCTGCTGAGGGCAATAAACTTTAAGAATCAAAGTATTATTGAGATTAAATAATCAGACCTACACAATGAAGACTTTTCTGAATTAACTTCTTGCTTTGAATCCCACAGTACTGTTGAAGAAGAGAGATCTTGCAAAGAAAGAATCCATCCTTTGCCACTCTAAAACAAATACTTCTTGAATAAACATTATTCTGATCTTGATTTTAAAATTTTGAGGGTAAAATAGATTTATCTTTGACAAACTAAGTCTTCTACTTGTAAATTACACTGACACTTTTCCTTTGCCGTACTGCTTATCTGAGTGCTGTTAGTTTCTAGTTCCAGATGCTTCATTTTATTGCACATTTCTCCCTCCCTCTCCATTAACTTGGTAATGTTGTGATAATCAGATTGCACTGTTTCCTTATGTTCCTTATGTTGTGGTTTAAGCCCAGCTGGTAACTCAGAACCACACAGCCACTTGCTCACTCTCTCTCCTTCCTGCCCCCTGCTCCCAGAGGGATGGGGAGGAGGATCAAATGAATGTAACTCCCATGGGTTGAGATAAGAACAGCCCAGTAACTAAGGTATAACACAAACCGCTACAGCTACCACCAATAATAATAATGATAAGAGAAATAACAAAGGAAGAGAATACAACCGCTTACCACCCACCCACCAATACCCAGCCTGACTGAGCAGCGATCTGGGCCTTCCAGGTAACTGCCCTAATTTATATACTGAGCATGACATGCTGTGGTATGGAATACCTCTTTGGTTCATTTGCATTAGTTGTCCTGTCTCTGCTTCCTCCCGGCTTCCCCTTTTTTGTGGCAGAGCATGAGACTCAGAAAGTCCTTGGTCAGAGTAAACATTACTGAGCAGCAACTAAAACCACTGGTGTTATCAGTGCTGTTCTCAGGCTGAAAGTCAAAAACACAGCACTGCACCAGCTACTAAGAATGAGAAAAATTACTGCTACTGCTGAACCCAGGACAACTTGTCAGTATTTTCTTTACTTCTGATAATTCTTACTCCTCCTTTCTGTAAAAACTTGTGTACTATGTGAAGGTACTTGCAGCATAGTTTAGTTCCTTCTACTGGTGGCAAATCGTGGAAGTGTTATGTAAGACAATACCAGTGGCCTCATAATGTAAAGATAGGTTGGATTTGTTAGTTTTTCTGATAAACTAATAAAAGAGCAGAAGTTTGAGCAGCTTGCAAGATCACCATTCCAGAAATTTTCACCCCAGCTCTTTTCTGAACATCTTTTGTATTTACAAACAAATGACTTGAGCATCACCAGGTTTTCAAGGGGAATCATAGAATCACAGAATGGTTTGAATTGCAAAGGACCTTAAAGATCATCTAGTTCCAACCCCTCTGCCATAGGCAGAGACACCTTCCACAAGACCAGGTTGCTCAAAGTCCTGTCCAACCTGGCCTTGAACATTGCAAGGGATGGGGAAGCCACAACTTCTCTGGGCAGCTTGTTCCAGTGTTTCATCATCCTCATAATAAAAAAAACAAAACAAAAATCTTTGTAAGAGCTAATCGTGTTCTATGCTCTTTCATTTAAAGACATTCCCCCTTTTCCTAGCACTACACACCTTTGTAAAAAGTCCCTCTCCAGATTTCTTGTAGCCTCACCCTACCGTTATTGAAAGGCTGCTCTAAGGTCTCTCCAAAGCCTTTTCTTCTCTAGGCTGAAAAAGCCCAATTCTCTCAGCCTGTCTCCAGGTGCTCCAGCTCTCTGATCATCTTCATGGCCACCTCTGGACTTACTTGAGCAGGTCCATGTCCTTGTACTGAGGACAGCAGAGCTGAATGCAGTAATGCAGGGGGGGTTTCACAATAGTGGAGTAGAGGGGGAGAATCACTTCTCTCAACCTGCTGGCCATGCTTCTTCTGATGCAGCCCACCAAAGGAGTTCCACGTAACCACACTGCTGACATTTGGTGAGTGGGTGGACTGGCTGTTGTTTAGATGTATGGTTATCTCAAAATAAATTTATGTTCCTGTCTCCTTAGGTCTTTGGAAATGGTTTAGTTGTAGACACATTTCTTTATATGTAGAAAAAAGCATTAACTATCCTCGTTACAATATTGTGTCCTCATGTTAGCATCTGAGTGTCTAAACTAGACTGGTATTTAATGATTCTTTTGGGCCTTTACAGAGGCAGCATGTTCTCTCCTGATTGCAAAGAACTCTGAGTCAGTTCTCGATATGTATTGTCAGGATAACTGTCATAGAATCATAGAATAGTTAGGGTTGGGAGGGACCTTAAGATCATCTAGTTCCAACACCCCTGCCACAAACAGGAACAGCTCACAATAAACCATGTCACCCAATGCTTCATCCAATCTGGCCTTGAACACTGACAGGGATGGAGCACTCACAACTTCCCTCGGCAACCCATTCCAGCATCTCACCACCCTTACAGTAAAGAACTTCCTCTTATATCCAATCTAAACCTCTCCTGTTTAAGTTTGAACCCGTTACCCCTTGCCCTGTCACTACAGTCCCTAATGAAGAGTCCCTCCTCAGCATCCCCATAAGCCCCCTTCAGATACTGGAAGGCTTCTCTGAGGTCTCCACGCGGCCTTCTCTTCCCCAGGCTGAACAGCCCCAACTCTCTCAGACTACCTTCGTATGGGAGATGCTCCAGTCCCCTGATCAACTTCGTGGCCCTCCTCTGGACTTGTTCCAACAGCTCCATGTCCTTTTTATATTGAGGACACCAGAACCCCTTTTTAAAGTTACCACATATTCTCACAGATTTTATCCTTTCCTAACTACAGAGTACAATTTACGCACAAAAGGAAAGCTAGCAAATACAACACTGAATATTATAAACTATTTCAGTTCTTTTCCATTAAAATTCAGGAGGCATTGCAGTGAATTTTCTTACACATACTGACATTAGACTAGATTTGGATTTGAATGCATATGTTCCAACCACGTTAATAGCAATGACACTCAGTCTGCCAGGATCTTTAACTTTGCACAGAAATTAGTTTGATGCTCATGACTTTTCCTCTTATATAATTCCACTATACTTAAGAACAAATAGCTGCTTCTGTCCTAACCTGTTTTCACCTACTGATAAAATTTTACTTAATATACAGTAACTAAGTAACTACTAAAGTAAAAGTTTGATTTTTCATCTAAAATAAATTTTGAGATCGTTTTTCATTAACATTCTAAAATAAAAAAAGACTGTTAAACCCCTGTGTACAGCCCTGCAGTACAGAAAGTACTTTAAATCAATTATATAGGTTCTCATGATCAAAGGAAACTAATGTACTTTAATATTCATTAACAATTCCACATATATGTTATAGCTACACATAGAAATGGCAGTTTCTAGTTTCTGTGTTACTCTCACGAAGTGTCTTCTTTCAGTTTTCATGTATTTTTGGACATTTCATTGCCACAGAGATGTGTGGATATACACAAGACTTTTACATTAGAATTATTCCTATTTCTTCTGGAAAGTATCTATGCATTTAAGCTTAAAAAAATTGATAAAAATATTATTAGACTATTAGAATCTTTATGGCAGAGATTTGATAAGTAGAGACATTCAAGAGCTAAAAAAAGCCTGAAGATTTTAATGCTAGGAATCTGGTGGAATTAAATTCTTAAGACTGTGAATGTCAAAACTGTTTGAAAAGACAAAGTTTTGGTCAGGATGAGCTGAATCATGAGTATATATGGTTGTATAGTAGAAAGCAGAGAAGGAAGAATAAAAATGCACATTGTCTTGTCTGATGCTATTCTTTTTTATATTCTCTGAGTATTGGAACCTACACACATCAAGTAGCTGGCATCTGTGACTACCCAGCTGGGTGTTTAGCGCACTCAAAGTATGACACACAGGTTGTTAAATGATGCCCTTTCTTTAATAATTTCCACTGTTTCCAGTTTCTGTCATCATTTTTGCACTGGAATTAAGGGTAGCAGATACATATTTTGTGATGGTTCCCTCATAAATATATATACACACACAAGTGCATGAGCAAGGTATTAGATGGAGGTGTATAAACTTAGAATGCTTTCTTCCTGGCCCCATCTAAGAGATAAAACTAAAACAGTTTCACAATTTTTCAGGAACTATTAATTGTTTTTAAGTGGTAGCCTTCCAAATCAGTCCAAAGAACTGATTTAAAATACATTTTGAAGAAATTAGGACCCATTCATTTTTAAATATATATATATTAAAACTTGTTATTGTTCAATATAGGCAGAGGATCTTGAAAATTACATCTTCTCTGAGTGTTGCCTGAGCAACTCAACAATTACAATAAGGTTTTAAATAAAGAGTTCATCTCAGCTTTGATATCTATTTATGTATATGCTGATGTTGTGGCCATTTTCAAGACAAAATTAATTTGGGTGAATGATAGTATGAGAACAGGAGGTTCAGTGAATATGTGTTTTTGCTTACACCAATTTGCCTGTTACTAATTTAATCTCACAACAGTACCAATAAATAATTTAATTGATATGCAGGCTAATGTATAACAATGTATATAGTGTGTGACTAAAGTAATTAAGATTAAAAGGCATCATATCCCTATTAAGAACTTGTTCTAAATCTAATTTTCTTTCTGAAACTATTGTAGGTACAAATAATAATATTCCAAGGTATTGTTTTAAAATGGTGTGTACTGTGTCACTGGAATATCTAATTTGTTTCCTTAGTCATTAAAAAATTAAGATGAACCATCTGAAGGACAAAAAACTTCTTCTTAATGGCCCCATCATTAAAAATGATAATAGTATATGTACAGACACACAGTAGAAAGTTATAGACATCTTAAAGGACTTATAATTAAAGGAATATTTGAAAACACATCTGTTCAGAGAAATGCTCTATTTTCAGTTATACCTGCTGATCAAATCACTGACATCAATCATAGCCCTGGGACATAGCTTTCATTTAACAATACCTGAATGAGCCTCAGGCAGTTGATGTAACACTTGTGAATGTAATGGATAAAGACCAACAACTGCCATTCATAGTACATTTCTAACCTAAGTCTCCTGTCAGCACTTGAAAATATCTAGATATATTCAAATTAATTGAAGGGTCAAAATACAGCCTTCCAGGATCTTTCTCAGTCATTTGACAGGATGCAGGTTCAGATCATATAATAATACAGAAATTATATATTATTATTAAATTCATTGCTTTCTATGACCTGACAGATAAGCTGGAAAATACATTAACATTGAATCTAAAGGTGGTCCTTTCTGTTTCTTATTTGTACACCATTGTGAGCATTTAAGGTCCTTAATAATTTGCCTTCAGAAAAAGGCATTAGATATTCAACAAAAATTGTATATAAAACATAGGGTACAACTTGAAATATGAAGATTCTTTACAAAATAAGGTAAGTACTACCAATAATGTTTGTCTGATGCGTAAGGGTATGTTGATGAGAAACTGAACATGAACCAGCAGTGTGTGCACTTGCAGCCCAGAAAGCCAATCGTATCCTGGGCTGCATCAAAAGGAGCGTGACCAGCAGGTCAAAGGAGGTGATCCTGCCCCTCTACTCTGCTCTTGTGAGACCTCACTTGGACTATTGTGTGCAGTTCTGGGGTCCTCAACATAAAAAGGACATGGAGCTGTTGGAGTAAGTCCAGAGGATGGTTATGAGGATGATCAGGGGACTGGAGCATCTCCCATATGAAGACAGGCTTAGAAAGTTGGGACTGTTCAGCCTGGGGAAGGGAAGGCTGCATGGAGACCTCCTAGCAGCCTTCTAGTATCTGAAGGGGGACTGTAAGGATGCTGAGGAGGGACTCTTCATTAGGGACTGTAGTTGTAGGACAAAGGGTAATGGGTTAAAAGTTAAACAGGGGAAGTTTAGATTGGGTATAAGGAAGAAGTTCTTTACCGTAAGAGTGGTGAGGCACTGGAATGGGTTGCCCAGGGAGGTTGTGAGTGCTCCATCCCTGGCAGCGTTCAAGGCCAGGTTGGACAGAGCCATGGTTGGCATGGTTTAGTGTAAGGTGTCCCTGCCTATGTCAGAGGTTTTGGAACTACATGATCTTAAGGTTCTTTCCAACCCTAACTATTCTATGATTCTATATGAATTCTATGATTCTATGATTCTAACATGAATTTGCAAATTCAGGCAAAATAGGTTTAAAAGTCTCTGTATCTTCCCTCCTAATGTCTTTTGGATCATTGGCTTATTTACATTTACTGTACACAGTCACTGGACCTCATGATTTACACCCAGTACAAAGTGGGCAGATGTAGAATTGTTCTTCAGACCAAAGAAAAAGCATATTTTACTTGACACAAATAGGCATGTAGCTCTTAAAAATGTCAGTTTATGATCTAAAGTCCGTTCAAATGTTTGCTTCCAAAATCTGTCACCTACAAAGCCTGGAATAAGTAGATTCATGTTAAGATTTACCAACTAAAAATGAGAAAAGACTGAGAAAAAAGCTGATTAACTGAACAAGATTATATTTGAATTTGTAGCAATGTTCATTTTTATAGAAATAAGAAATTGCACACAGCCCGTGGAATTGCTGTTATAACAGTGTAAATGACACCAGAATCAAACTTGCTCTGCACTTGTTGCTAAATCTTACTTATAGGTCTCATGGGAAGTTACATTTATTGATTCTCTAAATCTGGATAACTTTGCAATACCAAATGGTTCTTCAAGCCTGTTATAGTTTCTACACCATCTTGAGAAATGTTTTCCTTTTACAGTTTCACTTTGAGAATCAAGTGCCACAGGATATAACATGAAAGATTGGGCTGTTGCCATTTCAGCAATATCTTATGTAGCCTGGGCAAATGATTCAGATTACACCAAAACAAAGGAAGTCCTTTAACTGTCATGGTTAAGAGAACTAATGCAAGTGCATACTTGTGACTAACTTGTTTATCTCTTACTTAAAAGCATGCCTGTTTGAAAAAGCAGGACATCAAGTAAAGATAATAATAATTTAGAAAGGTACATCTCACAGCTTCCATCAGCAAAATATACACAGCTGATGCAATCCACTCACTTGTGGTTTGACAACAATTATGTCTTAATTAATTTTTTAATTGGTTGCTGATATTACAGATTTAGCTGTGACTCCATTACCATCTTGATGGTTGAGTCTGGTCATAAATGCTGTGTTACTGATGTTTCTCATCAACCTTAGATTGTTTTCTTTTGTTTTTTCTACTCTAATTTTTAATTTTCTTCAGGTAAAGGCAGTACAGCCAAGGGGTTCACTTAGTTTAGGTTCTGTTCAGCTTTGAAAAGCCTCTGTTATGACAATGACCATATAGCTAAAAAATTGTTGACAAGAGGAAGCAGGGTTTCCTGCTGATGTTGTACGATGGAAGAATTTAGTTATTGCTTGGGAAAAATCAGAGGAAAAATGGGTCTCAAGGAGGAGTCATAGGTGACAATAAGTCTCAAGCTGAAAATGCAAGGGGAGGAAAAGAAAGGAATGATTATAAAAAATATTTTATTGAAAAATAAATTAGTGAGAGCTAGTTAGAGAATGGCAAATTTTCTTCTGTGAAGCAGGAGACATGGATTTTTGAGAAAAATGTTACTGAAAATATGTCTATTTATTTGACCTACTTTCCATTATTTGACCCTGCAAAAGAACATATTTATTTTCTTACATGTATTACAGCTTCACAAAGTTACTGTGATGTCTGTTGTAAAGTGACAGTTTACTCTCAGTAGGCAAAATTGTATTTTTATGCAGGTTTGGGTCGAACTTTTGTTATTGAGGCACTTACAATTTTCCTTAGTGTGCACCTGAATGTGTAGATATAGGCCATGTAAATGACTGAACAGTGTAAAAGCAATTTCTTTTACATCTTTGGCATCTTTTATAAAATTTTTTCCAGCATGTATAGTGAACATTTAAAGGGACACCTTGCAAAGAATTTCTCATAGAAGCTGATTCTTTTGATCATCTTCAATGTCTTGTTTTTAGTTTGATTTAACTTTGTTTTCTCAGAGGAGTGTTTCAATGAGATGTTTATTTTTCTGAGTGAGGTGGCTGGGGATATTACACTGCATAGTAGCTAGAGTGGGCTGGGATTTTTTTTTTTTTTTT
>NDXB01005722.1:133455-156164 GCA_002631895.1 Agapornis roseicollis | reverse complement strand
TTGTTTGTGTGGTGTTGGTTTTTTTTTTTTTTTTTTTTTACCAAAATTTTGCATTTCTGTTTATTTTAAGCAGAAGTTGATGTCAGCAAATATGTGTATGTTTCACACTAATTTCCATTAAGATTTCACTAAGACACAAATACAATCACAAATATAAATATAATAATATAACATAACACAATATTATATATTATATAAATACATACTTATAAATATAATTAGCAGTATAAAAGTTAATTCTAAATGGGTAAGAGAAATATGGAAGAATAAAATAAGAGAGGAAAAAAAAAAAAAAAGGGAGATAAGCTTGAATNATAAATATAATAATATAACATAACACAATATTATATATTATATAAATACATACTTATAAATATAATTAGCAGTATAAAAGTTAATTCTAAATGGGTAAGAGAAATATGGAAGAAAAAAATAAGAGAGGAAAAAAAAAAAAAAAGAGAGATTGGAAAAGCTTGAATTCTACCTCTCCACCTCCTGCCATTCTAAAAGGTATGTATACAAGATCTCTATCCCACAGCCAGTGGGTGGTCCTACTGCAGAGTATTATTCTCCACAATGAGTGACCATGTGAAAGTTTCACTGTATTGCAAAACATAGTCTTAGAAGTTTAGTTCCTGCTTTTTACTGCTACTGAAGGGAAAAACTATTCAAGGGCACCAAATTTGGTCTTTGTGAAGGCTTTCCTCCTTATCACTGAGAAAACCTGAAATCACAGCATATATTGTGTCACCTTTAATCATCCTCCATTGAGGATGGGAACATTAGGGACACCACCATGTTGATGCTGAGAAAGAGTTGACTCCTCTGAAGGAGTAACTTGTACTTATCATTCAATAATGTGCACCTCCTAAAAATGAAGAGGGTCAGGATAATGTTGGAGCAAAACACAGTTGGCTTACCACTGAACCACAGGTGACTGAATTGGTTAGGGAACATACTTAGACACAGAATATTCACCTGCAGTTTACTAAGCTGCTCTGTAAATCAGATATGATTTTTCAGGCAGACCTTTGGTCACTCAGTCAAAAAGTAGGTCAAGTAAGTAACAGGATGAGCTCTAGCAATAACTTTTAATTGACTGAGGCACTCACTGGGATGCAGATCTTTGAAACCTCTTTTCAGTCTATTGAACATTGACAGATGCTGTGTGCTTTTTTCAGCACATTTGAAGTCCTAGGTTCTAACTTTACATGGAATGTGAAACGTTCATAGGATGACAAAACAGCTACTGCTACTCAGGTGTCAGTAGTTTTTCTCCAGTCAGCTTCTAGTGGTTCATATATTAAGATTATTAAAAGCACTGTTTGCACCAGTTGAATGATTACTGACAGTCAAAGCACTGGGAGCAAAATGCATAAAACAATCTGGTAGATTTTCAGAACTTCTAAATAGTCCAGAAATTTGATAATGGTTTTTATATGTCACTTTACCTTTAAGCATTTTGTGTGTACATGTACTTTACTGTATAGGAATCAATATAAGTAATACTTTTATGTAATATCTTTTGTTTATCCATATCATATTTAAAAAAAAATAAAAAAAAAAAGTTTGGTGGCTTTAAGATCAAGGGATACCTGTTTCTACACATGTACACACTGAGGGGGGGAATATATATGCACATTCATTCAATTAAAAATGTTTCATATGTTTTACACTGGAGCTGGGAGAGTTTATGAGTATCTGAGCATTTTCATGATTCCTGATAATTCTGACTTCTGGCCAACAATATTAGAAAGAACTCATTGTGATCTCTGTGACAGAGCAGACTGTATGCTTCAGAAAGGGCATATACCAAGGCTTTTACAGTGTGAGATTTAATACAAGACATGACTGGAGGGTAGGAACTTATGGTTGCTCCATAAAGTTGTTTATAGGAGGCACTTCTTTTTCCTATCACAACTGTGCTACTATCAGATGGTCTTTTTTTGTCTAGTTTACTTAGATAGAAGAATTCATTACCTGCATAATATGATACCAAACAAGTCTTTATAATTCCCAGAAAAGCCAGCTCAGATGTCCCTGATGGCAAGCACAAAAAGAACATATTATTTTCTTCCCTTCTGGTAATTCTATGATGTTCCTAGCAGAACTGTCCTTTAAGGATAACCATTTTAGTAAAAAAATGTTACATACCAAAATTAATCTTTTCCAAAAGGATTTCTTATTGGGAAATGAGCTCAAATCAACATGCCTTTTTCTTTAATTCCTGGTATCTTTGAAAAGGCATAACAATTGTAAAGTATAACACAAATTGCAGGATTATAGTACAAAATATTACATTATAATTGCAATATATTTCTTTCAATTCACATACTATTTTACAGTTACAGTAGGCTTTCAGTTTTGTTTGCTTGTTTGTTTGTTTTTCTTTTAGTGGGGTTAATCGGTGAAATAAAACATTTATTCTTAAAAGTGAATTCTTCTCCTTTGGTTCCAGTGAAGGGACTTGAACTTTCTACGAATAAGTGAAATATCTTCTCCCACCAGAAACTTGAATTCTAGTGGATAGTTCAAAAAATATATATTTATAGTAAGAGCAGATTGTAAGCTAAAATATGACCTCTGAGAGCCCTCATGTGTCTATACAAACTCTTTTGGACTCTTTATGTCAAGAACTGAATTAGCATTAAAATCATGGCCAAAATGTTAGATATCCCAATCACTGTTTTTTCAAGTTGTGGAGAATGAAAAATAAAAGGTACAGTTCAAACCTTTTCAAAGGAAGAAGAGGTTTCTTCACCTTTCTTCTTTTCCATTCTTTTTTTATCTAAATACAAACACATTTTAAGAATTATTTAAGTCATTAGTGGTGTAAGCAAGTATAAACTTTCCTGCTCAGAGCCCAACAGCAAAACTTTATCAGAGACACTGTCTTTTTCTGTTTTGGTAAGATATTAATCTTCTTTAGCCTGTGAATGTTAAAATACTTAGCTGTATTCTGTGCCAGTAAGAGTTTAGAACCTGAGAGATATATTTCTGATCTGCTTTGGTCTTGTGATTTTACCTACCTTTAATTTGCTTGATTTAAAAGTTAATGTAGTACTTTCTTGTCTATACTTCTAAGGATCCCTGATATGAGGTAAAATATGGCTTTCTCAGTGTGCCAGTCACCATAAGAAAATTCTTTCCAATAAATAAACTCTATTAAGTCTCCCTTTGTTGAGCAATGAAATCTCCACTTCCAGCAATAAGATTTCCTTTGAACAAGAAAAGAAGCTATTATAGAATTCTTTTCTTTCCCCCCGATGGTTCCTGTAATGCAAACCAAATGGCCTGAGAGGACAGAACAATCTTCCTATATATTTAGTAAGTACATTTGTGAACAGACTCTGGTGGCCATATCTGTGAATTGCGGGGTCATAGCTGTGAGCATGCTTGCAATCTCTTTCTGCCATTTGGGAAATTAAAACCGTTATTATAGCGATGAGAGATATCTGTGTCATATCGACACTGGAAAATTTACAGCCGAATCCTTCAGGCCAGGATTCAGACTGAATGGTCTAAAGGACTGGAGAGAGGGAAAGAATTTTGCACCAATAAAGTGTGAGAGTTACTGAGCAAAGGCAGGATTTCTGTAAGTATTTGTTGTATCATGTACCCCCACACAAATGCTGTGGTCCTTCAGGAATGTTAAAGTCTGTTTTTATTTTTCTTGGAGTTTGAAATCCTTTAAGTGCAATAACCCTTAAAGAAGAATGTTATGCTTGGTGTTGTAAAGAGTTATCAAAGCATTAATATTTCAATAATCAAACCACAAATTTTTGCATTTTTCAAAACCAGTAGTAATGTAGTTAGAAATTTGAAGTGTTTGCTTCAAGCGGGTGTAGTAGATTTGCCTCGAAAAGGAAAAAAAGCCCACAGTTTGTTTAAAGAAGTATTTCCAAAAGTAAATGGGAATCTACAAGATTATGTAGTTCAATACAATTGATCTTAGAAAGCTTTCAGGTGCAATTATATTCGCATGTAAAATAAATTGGCAAGTATGTAAAATATACATGGCCTGGATGTGTTTATCCCAATTAGAGGGAAGTGCAGCAGGAGGGCCAGGAGACCTCCAGGGGTGGATAAGGAGCTGCTGAGGAAAATTCGAAGGGAAAAAAGAAATTTATAAACAGTGGAAGCAAGAACAAGCAGCCTGGGAAGAATACAAAGATGTTGTCTGGGAAGCCAGGGACCAGGTTAGGAAAGCTAAGGACCAGTTAGAATTAAACTTGACTAGGGATGTTAAGGGTAACAAGAAGTGATTCCATAGGTGCGCAAATAAAAAAGGCTAGGGACAGCATGGGTCCCCTCCGGAAGCTATCAGGAGAACTGTCTACTGGTAGGTAAAATCACAAAACCAAATTTGGGGAAGGCTGAGGTTCTGAATGACTTCTTTACCTCAGTCTTCATTAACAAATGCTTTGATCACACCACCCAAGTCTTGGGACTGTGAGAATGAAGACCTTGGCCCACTGTAGGAGAGGATCTGGTTCGAGACCATCTTAAAAACCTGAATGTACACAAGTCCATGGGACCTGATGAAGTCCATCCATGGGTCCTGAAGGAGCTGGCGAGTGAAATTCCTAAGCCACTGGCCATCATATTTGAGAGATCATGGCAGTCATGGTGAAGTTCCCGAAGACTGGAAAAGGGAAAATATAACCCCCAATTTCAAGAAGAGGAAAATGGATGTCCAAGGGAACTATAGACCAGTCAGTCTCACCTCTGTGCCTGGCAGAATCTTGGAGCAGATTCTCCTGGAAGGCATGCTAAGGCACATGAAAAACAGCAAGGTGCTTGGTGGCAGATGGCTTCACNTCATGGTGAAGTTCCCGAAGACTGGAAAAGGGAAAATATAACCCCCAATTTCAAGAAGAGGAAAATGGATGTCCAAGGGAACTATAGACCAGTCAGTCTCACCTCTGTGCCTGGCAGAATCTTGGAGCAGATTCTCCTGGAAGGCATGCTAAGGCACATGAAAAACAGCAAGGTGCTTGGTGGCAGCCAGCATGGCTTCACTAGGGGGAAATCCTGCCTGACCAATTTGGTGGCCTTCTATGATGGGGCTATGGAACTGATGGACAGGGGTAAAGCCGTTGATGTCATCTACCTGGACTGGTGCAAAGCATTTGACACTGTCCCACACAACATCCTTGTCTCTAAATTGGAGAGAAATCAATTTGATAAATGGACCACTCAGTGGATAAAGAACTGGCTGGATGGCCTCATGCTAAGAGTTGTGGTCAATGGCGCAGTGTCCGGCTGGAAAGCAGTGATGAGTGGTGTCCCTCAGGGATCGGTGTTGGGATCAGTCTTGTTTAACATCTTTGTTGGTGACATGGACAGTGGGATTGAGTGTGCCCTCAGCAAGTTTGCTGATGACACCAAGCTGTGTGGTTCAGTAGATATGCTGGAGGGAAGGAATGCCATTCAGAGGGACCTTGACCTGCTTGTGAGGTGGGCTGATGCCAACCTCATGAAGTTTAACCATGGCAAGTGCAAGGTCCTACACCTGGGTGGGAGCAATCCCAGGCACAAGTGTGCTGGAACGAGATGATCTTAAGGTCCTTTTGATTTCTAACTTTTCTATAATTCTATGTATGGTTATTTTCTGTGTTTTTCAGTTTCTCCTCTTCAAGGTGAGCAAGGTTTTTGGTACGTTTGTGTATTTGCTTTAAATCACCTCTGGTCTGATTTCAGTAAATCAGCTCTCTGATGTCTTGTTTGTTTCAAACAACAGACAGACTGAAGCAATATAAGTTCCAGGAGTTTAAAGTAACCTCATCTATCCATAAGAAGCATGAAATTTCACATCTTAACTTTGGCTTTGGGCATTGTAATGACTGAAAGCCGTATCCTCAGTGGTGTAAATTAATTTTTCTCTTCTGCCTTCAGTGACTTGCACAAATTTACAGCAGCTGAGCATATGACCTTCCTTACACTCAGAACCAATTTGTCAGTAAGAGATACAGACAGTGCTGTGAAATGAAATGCATTTAGATTTTTCCGTTCTTTTCCTGACATTTTTACTCATTCATTTCGTTTTTGCCTCCTGGTGCCCTTGGGAATGAGGCAAGAAGAATGGCATTTAAGCTTGGTTCAATGGAACTGTAGACTACAATGGTATATTAGATTCATATATTATAAATCTGTAGCTTTTATGTACACATTATGGTTGTACTACAGATTTTAATTATGCCCATACATCCCTGTACTTGTATTCTCAATTTTCATTATAGATACATACGCCTATTTGAAAACAAAATATTATTTTAGCATATTTTGCCCATATCTCTTTATTTTTTATATATACCAGCAATCACAATTCATTCACAAATTTAGTGGTTTTTTCTTTTTCATATATGGCGGCACCCTGTATTACAAGCTGAAGATCTGACTTATTTTTACATTTTCTCTGCTTTTAAAATGGGCTCTGTACTTATTCGAATGTGCAAGTAGGAAAATTATCTTCCATTGCATTATCCATGTTTTACAGATGTTTGTGTAACAGCTTTAGACAGCAACAAGATGTCAGTAAACATGACAAGCTACAGTATTTTTCACCATCTGTACCCAAAAGACTTCAGCAAATCAATGCTTGTATCCTTCTCTCTAAGGAGCAGTTATTGTCAGTTGAAGTAAATGTGTTTAATCCAGACACTTTCTTCTGACTCTTAAGAAACAGATGCTTTGCCTTTGTTTAGAGTCTGTGTAGGAGCACAAGCTGATGAAAATGCGTTTCTGTGAAGCAGTAGCATTAAAAAAGCTTTTCCAAAGTATATTGTTAGAGCACTTGCTACTTCATGGATCTGTCTTCCTTAAAAGCAGACATCTTCCAAAAGACTTATTTCCTTTGCTCGCCATGGTATTGGACAAAATTCTCTTGGCTTGATTTTTAAGCAGAAGGTTTAATTAAACTATTTTGGTAATAACATAAATTCACTGAACAGATAAATCCATTTTCAGTAGAATGTAGTGGGTTTTGATTTTTTTCTTTGAAGGATTTTTTTTTTTTAATAATATCTCAGTTAGAAAATAAGTTTGATTAAAACCAGAGTTCTTCAAACCAATCATAACTTCTTCTTCCCACTGAGTACATCCCAGAAATAACTGCAATCTTGCAGTCATAGCATTTCATAAAAAAGACCAAAATGCCATAGCATTTATTTAGAGGAAGCAATAAACACAAAGGCAGGTTACAGTTTATGATCAGTTAGTTTTAGGCAGTCCTTACTTGTCCCGTTCGCTAGAACGGGTTATTGTTCTGCATGGTAATAACTGATTGGAACTGTTTCATGCCAGAGTCTCTTAAAAATAGAATTCTTCATGTCTTTTTCCACCCACAGGAAAACAATGTTAACACAATGTTAGCTGTTAATATTATTGTAATGCTGAATTTCATACGCACATGAACAAGCTATCAAGGAAGTATTTGTTTAACCTCTGTGTAACTCCACTACTGAGTCCCTTGCAGGTATGAAATATCTACACCATAATTGATAGAAGACAATAAAGCTATTAATTCTGGCTGCAACATGACACAGGTCTATCTTTCTTAGGGCATCCTTACATGGAAACTCCAAAAAGTAAAACGATTTCAGCAAGATACTGGGCCTCAACTAAAAATGGCAGGAATGGAGAGTATCAGAAGGTAAGCTAGCATTGGAAATGCTAGGATTTAAAAGGAAAACTTCCTTCACCTTCTCTCAAAATTACCCAACAGTCTTAGATTTGTCAATTTGATAAGAGTTTCCAAACTCATAATTTTCCAATATGTAAAGGTATTTTCATCAACTTCTTGCTAAGAATAATGTGGTTTTATTCTTACTTGTGTGTCCTTAATCCTATTTCTTGGAGAGTTTACTATTTTTCAAATCGATAGGATTCTTATTGCAGCTTCAGCATCTTTTATGGAAGAAAATCAGATTTTGATTTTCATGTATAAAACACAGCATATATTTCTAGGGAAATATTGATAATAATTATTGTTATTGAAAGTTTTCAAATTGCCCATGGTTTTGTTTTCTTTAGGAAAAATAGATTTGTTTTTAAGATAACAGAATGAGTCTCAGTAGGGACAGAGGTTTTAAGGAAAGGATTATGCTGGAAATTTCTTGCAATCTCTTACATAGCACAACATGTTGCATTTCTTCAAATGACTCTGAAATATGCCTGTAACTTTCGTTATATCTGGAACATGGTAAATTTATTCTTGGTTCTGTCAAACACTTTTTGCAGTTTATTTCAAGTGTCTGTGCTCTGGTTGTTTCATCTCTGTGTAATGGAATAATAATGTGTTTATTCATGGCTAGGAATTGTTTAGGTGCCATGGAGATTGAAAACAGCCAAGAAAAAAAAAGGAGAGAGGTTCCTTATTAAGTAGTTAACAGTCATTGGAAAGAAGATAGAACAACAGAAAAGCAGTGCAAAGCTCTTTATGGTACTTTGAGGCCACAACTAAGACGGATGATACCATTACTCTTTGTTCATTGCATTTTTCAAGCCTTTTAGGAAACAGAATCAGTACAGAATAACTATCTCCTTAAAGCTTGAAAATACTATTAGAACTTAGGGGAAATCCTGCCTAAAGCAATTTGGTGGCCTTCTATGATGGGGCTACGGAACTGATGGACAGGGGTAGAGCAGCTGATATCATCTAACTGGACTTGTGCAAAGTGTTCGACACTGTCCCACACAACATCCTTATCTCTAAATTGGAGAGAAATCAATTTGATAAATGGACCACTCGGTGGATAAAGAACTGGCTGGATGGCTGCACACAAAGAGTTGTGGTCAATGACTCAGTGGCCGGCTGGAGACCAGTGAAGAGTGGTGTCCCTCAGGGATCGGTGTTGGGATCAGTCTTGTTTAACATCTTTGTTGGTGACATGGACAGTGGGATTGAGTGTACCTTCAGCACGTTTGCCAATGACACCAAGCTGTGTGGTTCGGTGGATAGGCTGGAGGGAAGGAATGCCATTCAGAGGGACCTTGACCTGCTTGTGAGGTGGGCTGATGCCAACCTCATGAAGTTTAACCATGGCAAGTGCAAGGTCCTACACCTGGGTCGGAGCAATCCCAGGCACAGCTACAGGTTGGGCAAAGAGGAGATTCAGAGCAGCCCTGCGGAGAAGGACTTGGGGGTGGTGGTCGATGAGAAAATGAACATGAGCTGGCTTCAGTGTGCTCTTGCAGCCCAGAAAGCCAACCATATCCTGGGCTGCATCAAAAGGAGCATGACCAGCAGGTTGAAGGAGGTGATCCTGACCCTCTGCTCTCGTGAGACCTCACCTGGAGTATTGCGTGCAGTTCTGGTGTCCTCAACATAAAAAGGACATGGAGCTGTTGGCACAAGTCCAGAGGAGGGCCACGAGGATGATCAAGGGACTGGAGCATCTCCCATATGAAGACAGGCTGAGAGAGTTGGGGCTGTTCAGCCGGGAGAAAACAAGTCTGAATGGAGACCTCATAGCAGCCTTCCAGTATCTGAAGGGGGCCTATAGGGATGCTGGGGATGAACTCTTCATTAGGGACTGTAGTGACAGGACAAGAGGTAATGGGTTCAAACTTAAACAGGGGTGGTTTAGATTGGATATACGGAAAAAATTCTTTCCTGTTAGGGTGGTGAGGCGCTGGAATGGGTTGCCCAAGGAAGCTGTGAGTGCTCTATCCCTGTCAGTGTTCAAGGCCAGGTTGGACGAAGCCTTGGGTGGCATGGTTTAGTGTGAAGTGTCCCTGCTTGTGGCAGGGGTGTTGGAACTGGATGATCTTGAGGTCCTTTCCAACCTTAACTATTCTATGATTTACACATGGTGATCATACTCCAATGCTGTATCGGAAAAGAAATACATCTGCGTAGAATTTTCTCTATTACAACAAGACAGATAAAATTAAAGTCTGCATTTCAGATTGGGCTGAATTGCTCAAAGGAAAAGGTTCCAAAAGAAGATCCATTTGCTGAATCAAGTTGTTTTGTAACAGAAAAAAAACTTCCAAACCAGCATTCATTGCATAAGAAAATCCTTTCCTGCTTTATTCTTTATAGATGCTGTATGTCGTTCCTCATATAAAAATCATCACTTTGCTTGTATCTTCCACCTCACCTGTATAATCAAGTTATGGTGAGAAAGAAAAAACAGTTTATCTGAGAGACTTTTTACTACCTGCAACTTGATTACAAGTAGGTCTTTCAGCACTTATCCTCACTGAAGATGTTTCATCTTTCAAGCGAGTGCTTTTCTTTTCAACTTTAGAGACAAAAGCCTCCATGCTTTCTCATTGGATGAATAAGGATGTTAAACGGTGTTACACAGCACTTGTTATAATGCAATAGTGAGTTATCTTTGTGTACAGGAATCTTGACTTTTTTTCCTTTTTCAGATTCAACATTTTTTTCCTCCTATGTCCTTCAAATGCTGCAAGACAAGGAAGTTAAACAAACAAACCAACAAACTAGCTGCCAAAATATGACATTACCATTGGAAATTCTTTTCAGGTCCTATCATTAAATGTTGATCCTGTACCTCAGATCTGTAACTACAGTTAGGCCAAACTAGGCTTCATTAATCTCAGTTTCTTCACTATTAGGATAATATAATATAACTATCAATAAGTTAGTTTTTGTATTCTTTTGTCCCATTATGGCACAGGGATGCATTGTAGCATAGTTGTTTTCTTAGTACCTGTTGGAGAAGAGAGAAAAAAAAAATCCTTGGCATCCAGACTCCTGTTGACTTAACTGTAGTCAAGACTGAGCCTTGTGGAACAATTACAATATTACAAACACAGAATAAAAGGTGGTTTTGTTTGCTGAACAACATAATATGGTTTAGTACTGGCCATTTTAGTTCCCAAAGGTGAGGTAAGTCTAGCAATAGCTAAATTAATTCTGACTTCAACAAGTGCAAATTTGTGTTCTCTAACTGGTTAACCATAAAACCTGTGTGAAGAATATATCTTGGAATGCATATCACCTGGTGGTGAGAAACATCAATTTATTCCCACAAAAACTGTTGTATGTACTATCTTTGACAAGCAGTGTTTGTGGTAGCAAAAATAATAAGAAATGATATAAAGATGAAAGGGTTTTGCTTTAAAAACTTTAAAAGCTGGTTTTCAGTAATAAGATGAAAGCACATTTTGTTAGCTCCAGTAGGTAGGATCAAATATTAGAATAAAAAGGAAAAATTAATCTACATTATAGCTCAAAGAATGTAAGAAATATGTTAATTTATGTTCTCTTGTCAAATTAGGAATAATCTTTATATAATTTAAATACAGAAAAATGTAAAAAATAAAGCAGTCAAAAGACCAGTATGAACTTGAGCTGTTTACAGAAGATAGGTGTCAAATTAGACATCAGAAGACCTGATCTGTGTGGTCTGTCTCTGAGCTGCTGACCTTGGGCAGGTCATTTGTCTTAAGTGTATTTCTTTTCCCTCCTGTAAAACTGAAACACAATGTTCTTTAGTGCTATAAAAAAAACCTGGGATTGGATAAGGTTTGTGTGTAGCTGCTCAGGTCAACTAAAAGCTACAATAGGGTACTCAACTGTATATTTTGTCCTTTAAAATGTTAAGTAAGAAGAAAGAAAGCTTTGACAGCAAACCCAAACATGTTTAGCACTTATATTCAGATGGCTATCTAAATCTAACATCATTTTTTGCTCTCTGCTATAATCCTTGCCAGTGGACAATTTCCCCTTATAAATCACGCATCCTTCTGAGTGCAAGCTTATAATTTTTGACTTTTCTAACTTCTGGTTGTTTGCTGTTTCTCCCAGCTCACAAGGACATCTTTCAGAATAGTAAGGAAACTCTACCAAAGGTGGTGTTTCTCACTCACAGCTGGAAAACTAGGAGAAAGGATCCTTGAAGTCACTCAGTTTACATCCCATCGGTGTTCTCTGGCTGACTGAACAACCTACCTGGCAACAGTAAGACCATAAGCTTTTCAGGATCTAATATGTCTTGACAGTGGTGCAAGACCTGAATACACTTACTACTTTCTGTTTATGACCCTGGTTATTATGATATTCCTATAGAAGTATTTTGCAACTCATCTGCTTTTCAGATCTCACTTTGATGTAATAAAAATAAATTAGATGAGTCCTAAAATGAAATACAGTATAACCAGGTACTAGCTGATATACCTATAAGATAAAAAACTCATTCTATTAGGATTTCAACATTTGTCATTCTCCAAATGACAAATTCATTTTGTTGGATGATTTGAAAGCAAGCAGTTGTTGAAACTTATAGTCCAAGTTAGCCACTGTGATGTCAGGAAAACTTATCATTAATAGATCAGAGCTAGGCAATCATAACCAGGACAAACATTTCAAAAAGGTGACTCGGGCAAGGTGATCGGACAACAATGAATCAAAAGTTAAAATATCCTTAATATTGTCTTTATAAATACTTTTTCATAGCTCAGTGTCAGTCACTTGACTGATGTGTGATGCAATTTGTTCATCTGATCAACAGTTTATAACAGGTTGGATGTCACCACCACCTATCAAATGCTTGCAACACATAGGGTGAAAGCATTACCCTTCAGAAACTCACCTTGATCTGGGTATTGCAACAGCTGTTAACAGGCTGACAGAGACTATTTTATACAATCCCTTGCATTTAGCAAGTGCTGAGTAGGCAAATGACACATTGCAAAGAAGTTCTCAAGAATTAGGCAGCTTCATCTTCTCAGAAGACAGAGATCATTTTTTGACATCAGGAAGTGTTCTTTGTGACATCAAAGTTTATCAGCTATACTGGAACATTGAACAGTATAGTGTCAAACTGTCCTGTCTTTGTGAAAGACTGTGACATGCTATGACATCTGTGAAGACTGGGCTAATTTCTCAATCAGAGTTACACTCAGATCTGCTGTATTGTTTGGAAACCCTACTGCCCCATTTCAAATTGAAAAGATATCATGCATGTGTAAAGTATCATTGCACTGAATTTATTGCAAGTTGAAATGTCCTTTATGAATGAGATGATTTATATGAGAATGTCTTTGCAGTGTTTCTTCTTACATAGAATTTGTTCCCAAAAATCTTACATTACTAGATTTTACTGAGATAAGTGCTAGCTTACTATTTAAGAAACTGAAGCACAATAAATAAATTTCTTCCAAAGGGTTGAAATTTATCATGTATAAGGAAAGTTACTGTTCATTTCATTAAAAAAGAAAAGCCTTCTGTGGATTTTAATATTCTGTAGTTGTGAGTAGCATATAGTGTTCTTTTCATTTCATTGCTCTTCAGTATATAATCAACAATATTGTTTCTAAATGCAATTTCTGAACTGTAATTGCATAAGCAATTGAACCAAAATTATCCTGGTATTTATGCAACACCCTGTAGAGTCAAAAAGTGAAAAGTTACAATCTTGACCAGCTACCTAGCTTAGTTTTGAAATGATTGCTTAGAATCTAAGCCACTGTTAATCTGTCTAAAAATACATGACTCCATGTCCTGGGTTTAGCAGTAGCAGTCAATTTTTCTCCTTCTTTGTAGCTGGTGCAGCTCTGTGTTTTGTCTCAGCCTGGGAGCATAGCTGGTAATACTAATGTTTAGTCTGACCAAGGACTTTCTGAGTCTCATGCTCTGCCAGGGAGTAGGGGAAGCCAGGAGGAAGTAGGGACAGGACACCTGACCCAAACTGACCAAAGAGGTATTCCATACCACAGCACGTCATGCCCAGGATGTAACTGAGAGTTACCTGGAAGGGCACACACTTCCCGGTAGGGCTCGTTTTCAATGGGTGGTATCGTACTCTTTTCCCTTGTTATTTCCTTTATTATTATTATTATTGGTGGTAGCAGCAGTAATTTGTGTTATACCTTAGTTACTAAACTGTTCTTATCTCAACCTGTGGGGTTGCTTTCCTTCGATTCTCCTCCCCATGCCTCTGGGAGCAGGGAGGAAAGGGGAGGGGGAGAGTAGAAACTGGGTTTAAACCACAACACTCCAAAAATAATCAAATCTGTCAAAAAATGTCATTCTGCCAATATTTGATTTCATACCAGGATCAAAAATTGTGCACAAGCACATTAAAAATAACCACTCAGTAGAAAAAAATGTCAGCTCTCTTTTTCTTTTTTTGTTTATTTTTTTTTCTGTCTCAGTTTTCCGAGGATAGAGATTGTGTTTGTGCATAACTGAGGGAAGCGGAAGTGGTGAGAACAGGTTTCTTAGATAGCACACTTACGCTTATGTTGCTAAATTTATGCTGTAATATTGATGGTATATGCCAAGAACTAAACACAGAATTTGAAGTTAAATTGTTCAAACTGAGATAAATATATGGCCAGAGGACATGGAGTGAGTGCTTTATCACCTAGAGAACTGGGAATCCCTGACTTCCCATAAGCTATTGCTAAGATATATGACAAGAAGATGGAACAAACTTTATCATTCATTATCATTGATTTTAGAAGTTACTCAGGCATTTCAGTTATGATTTGAATTTGTGTTGATACTAAGTTCCTTGGTACTGTGGCTAAAGCCAAAGGAGACAAGCAAGATCAAACAGCATATGCACTGAAGGGTTTCAGAGAACACCACATCTTGGCATTATGTTAAAATATCCTGTCTCTAAAATGTCTCTCTTAAACAGAATTAGTGACACCAAATGTAATACAAGTTCCATACAGTAAAAGATTTAGTTAGAAGTGGGCTTTACTCGTGAGTACACTCCATTTATTTATTAGAATATGTACAAACCAAACAAGATTAGCTTTTTTTCCTAAACACTAGGTGAACACCATAGTTAATGTTCTGAAGACCTTTTTACGTAACACAAATGATGGATGTATGAAATGATGTTGCATATGGTGTGTAATAAATATTATAAAAGACTGAAAAATCATAGTAGTGTTATGAGTTTTTTTGACTTTTTTCCTTTGGTAAGTATTAATTAGGAGGACACCTAGCAAATAGTGAAGAAGGAGTATACAGAAGAGAAGGCGAGAAGAGGACAAACAGGGAGAAAAGGGAAGGAATTAAAGAATTAATATGAAGAAGAGTGTGGAGCTGAACACACCTAAAAAGGTATGGGGATAACAGAAGTACACAGCCCATCAGCAGTTGATGGAGAAAAGCCAGTCAAAGCTGATGACATTTTGACTCACTTATTAGCAGCCTTTACAGGGGCCATAATAATCTTAATTTCTTCTCCCCAGATATTTTTTTCCTAGATGGTTTGCTGAGTGACAGTACATAATATTTAATCTAACATCTCCTAAGGGAATCTTTCCAGTGCTTTTCTGTGACCACAGCTTTTGAAGTGAGGGATTACCATGATTATTTGCCGTTTTACTGGTTGGTAGCCAACAATAGTTTCATATCTCTTGTCTCAACCTACCTTGTGCTGTTTCTTATTGCATGTGGAAGATAGCCTATTTGCAGTGCATAACATTTGCAGATTTTACTGTCTCTGTTCATACATTATTCACCAAAAACATTCTGACTGTATAAACATATTTGTTTGAAACTTATTCACTGAACACATATACAAACATATCAGGCTATGGGTTATTCATGAACTATTTGTTTTGAATTTGTTTTGAAGTCTTGTGTCTTTGCAGCACAATTGCACCAAATGCTACTGTATTATCATTGCTTTACCTTCTGTTCATAACAGGTTAAACAAGATTTCCTGCTAGCTACATGGAGAATAGTGAACTAGGCACACAGTAATTGCAGGGCAATTTTTTCTTTTTTTCTGACAAGAGAAATAAAATAACTTATTTAGATATTTTTAAAATTGGAAAAGGTTCTCAGTGTCAAATTGAATTCATTCAAATGAATGTTTATAAGCACATTTTTACAGTATTCATGTTAAGAGTATTGAAAGATATTCTTGAAGGAGAAAATAATGTTATAGCTTACCCATGGATATCAGGGCCTTGATATCTTGAGTAAAAGTAATGACTGTGGTTTCACTGTCTTGCAATTGCATTTGGAAAATATTGGGATCTATTTTCCTCTCCCCAAAGGCTGTCAACACTGCCATAAAAGGTGGGACTGGAACAATAATCTTTACAGACCGAGGGAAGGTGGTAACAGACCAGTGAACTTGCTGCCTTACTAATTCATAAGCCAAGTAAATTCTTGTGTTACTTTAGTTCTGAAATTCATCTGAGAAACTTATGCAGCTGAGACAAACCCTGAGAACTTTGCTGTTCTCCATTAACCTGCTTGGCTTTTTTATCAGAGGCAAGTCTTATATTTATGTTAAAATAGAAGAGGTATTAAATATAAGTATTTTTATCTTTAATTATGGGGTGATTTTTACAATCCATGACATCTATTTCAAAATCACTTGTTCGATATAATTTGCATGGCAGAAGCTGAACAGAGACTGAACAGATAGAGTCTTGTAAAGGAAAATAAGGGAACAGACTTTTTAATTGACTGCAACCTGAGTGAAACATACAAAAAGAAAGTAAAGAGACTTGGAAAATTGATCAAATAAGAGCATAGATTTGCTCTTAGAGACTCTAGGTTGCTAAAAAATAACATTAAAAGATGATTCAGCTGAAAAAGATGTAACAAGCGTATTGTCTGGAACTTACAGCCAACTTAGAAATAGGTAGAAATATCCCATGGGAAAAGTGATAAAGCATTTTAACAAACTATCAAGAGAGAAGATTAATTCTATATCTTTTCTAAGTCAGAACTAGAAATTACCTTTTAGCTACATCCGAGTTTTTGGCTTCAGTACAGATGGATGTATATCTTTCTTTGTCTGCATTGCTAGAAGAGGTCATGTTATGTGATTTAATGGTACTTTCTAGCTTCAAAATCAATTTTACTGTTGTATAGCTTTTCCAATAGGATGAACAGAGGCGAAAGGGAACAAGCATGATGTACCTGTGCATCCACGACATCTCCAATATCTTTTATTACTTTTTTGGCAGGAAGGAGATTGCTCTGCAACTACTTTTCTCTCCTTCCTGCTCTGGGAAGCCTCTCTCTGAGCCGGGGGGAATTTGCCATTTGAGCTGCTTGTGGAAGTAGCATCAGGCTCATCCAGCCTCACAAGTACTGGCAGTCATGAGAGGGACATGTGCAGAGCCACACTGCATGCATCTGTGGCTGATTTATTTACAGAAGAGGTAATAAAGAGCAAATTACATTAGCAAGCCTTTTTATGATAGGCAGCCTCTGAGAGTATTTTTAGTGATGTACTGCCTGCATGATATATCTCTTCCCTTAATGCTACCTTTTCACATGTGAAGCAGTGTCAAGCTTTACATAAGAATAATTAATATGTATGTAACAAGTTTGCCATATTTAGAATATATGAAAGGTAGCTGGCGTATAACTTTATTTTATTTGACTAAACACATCCATTTTTTGCAATGAAATTCAAATTTTCTGCAAATACATGACAGGCAGATTTTTAGAGATGGGTTAAGACAATTTTTTTCAACAGACAGATGAATGCTAGTAATATGAGAAATTGTGATTTATTTAATAAACAGGAGCCTTCAAAAATCTCTTTATGACATCTCACTTCCATTTTCCTATGTTGGGTATATAGAAATGCAACTCACAGAATCAATATATGACAACTATAATAGTTGTTCAAGGTGTGTTAGAATCAAATTGCTACTGTCCATAGCAACTCCACTATTTAAACTGGTTGTTCTAATTGTGCAGGTTAACCTACTATTGAGGTTACTGGTCAATGATCTTGGTGGAATCCACCTGCCTGCTAAGCTTCACAGAAGACATTTGCACAGTAGTCTGTAAGTGGAAAAACAAAAGGGATTTTAAACAGAGAACTAGTGCCAAGACTCTGCTTCTGTGTGAATTTTATTGTAAATAATCATAAAGTTATAATTTAATATTAAAAATCAAATAATTTAATATTAAAAATCAAATAATTTAATATTAAAAATCAAATAATTGTTTCTCCACATTTTTTGACTCTTCTGCATTGTTGTGTTCAAGAATTTTTTTTTCCAGCTGCAGCTTTATACGGTTTTACAGCATACTGCTGTGAAGTCGAATGAAAATGTGTAACTTGTAGGCAGATTACACAAATAACCTATTGTAATTATATAAAAAAATGAAACCCAAAGAAAACAATCTGTTTAATGAATTTGTCTCTAGAGAAAATTTGCAAAGTATTAACCGTGCATTTTTTTTAACCATTTTAAACCATTTAATGATTAACTAATCCACTGCTTCTTTTACTCACAGGTAGAGGCTGTGACTGTATGCTAAGATAGACAAGATATCAAAAATATTAGACGAATGTGAAAGAAAGAGGTAAAGACCTTAAGTTATAAAATCAGGTAATCTGATCAGATGCTTCTGGATATCTTTAAATATCAGATATACAATAACAAATATGTAATTAAAATTGATTATAATTATTCTAATTTTAAGTAGAATTAGATTCTAATTCTGAAATATCATTCTAATGCTCAATTTTTAAGGTTATTTTTAGTGTAGTGAAATGCACTGGATAAGGTACAGAAACAGTCCTGGCAATAGAGGTTAGAATGCAGGAGCCCCCTTTCTAATTTAGATTCCAAAATCCAATTTTTCTTTTCTTTTCCCTAGCTGTATAACTTTGCATTTGGCATTGAAGGATGGTTTTGAAACATAAAAAATGAGCAATCTAATTTTTATTTTTTTTTTCTTGATACCACTTGGAAACATTGGGTTTTGCTTGCTATTTAGCTCAGTGTTGAAAACTTAAAATATACAGTTGAAAAATATTTAACCCAAAGAAATTTTAAGACACTGATGATCAAGAAACAAGACTCAAATATACTAAACAAAAAACTATGCAGTGACCACCTCAAGTACAGGAGGGCATATAAATGGTTAAGCATACCAAAAGCAAAGAAAATTACACTTGTGTTTACAACTGCTCTGCTTCTACTTTACACACCTCCTCCCAAAGATTAGGAAAGAAAGAGAAAGCATCAAGATTGGTGTTACTTTGCCGTGTCATACAGTTTTGTAGCCAATCCATACCTAACCTCTATCATGTGAAATGATAGAGCATTTGCTGATTTGTGACTCCTTGTAGAGATGTAAATAAGTACCTTTTTCTTTTGTTTATGTTCCCAGCAGAGAGCACAGCTGACAGGATTTGAGAAGGGGTTGTGTATGCATCTGCTATCTACTATGCTTTGATTATATTGATGCTTCTATGTTTTACTGTATATTATCTAGAATAAGAACTTTATGAGGCTAGATAGGCTTCGATACCTGAATGATGGCTGATAAATTAAAGGTTTCCTTACATACCAAATTTTTGGCTATTACATAATTCAAGTTTTTGGCTTTGAACCTTTCTAGAGTATGATTATTATTTTAGAGCATAAACCCCAGTGTTCTGCTGTCAAAATTTGTCTTGTTTTAATGCGTATTCTCTGGAAATTTAGGTAAACATGGCTCATGACTGCAGCAGTGTGCCTTTCTGAATTCAGCAAATCAGTGAAGAAGCCACTGTGCTGTAGCGTTAATGTGACCGTGGACAAATTGGCTCATCATCGCAAACTCATGATATTTCATCCTACTTCAGTGACTGTTTCAAAGGATTTGGTGATTTTTATGGAGTGTCTGCAACACTTGCTTCATCTTGAGGTGGCTGATCTCTTCTCTCAAGTAACAAGTGGTAGGATAAGAGGAAATGGTCTCAAGATGCACCAGGGGAAGTTTAGACTGAATATTAGGAAAAATTTCTTCACTGAAAGGGTTGTCGGGCACTGGAAAAGACTTAAAAGTTAAGGATTTTTTGGATCCTGTGGGAGTTTGGCAATTGTACTATCACATGCCACTGTGACCACCACTACATAGTGTTTTGCTAGCAGCCTACTGTACTGCCTGAGTACCAAATCAGGTCATCAGATCCTGAGTCAGCTCTATAGTTAATTATGTGAACCTGGACCCCTGCTGCTGGGAGAAGGCCTTGGAGTAGTCAATAGTAATATGTCTATAAATATACGAACAATCTCCTTAAAACTGAAAGCATTTGGTGCAGTTTCTGAAACGCCAGTAATTTCCTGTGAAATCATAATAAATTGACCTGAGTCAATAATAAATACAACATTTTTACAACTTCTTAGTTGTTCAGCATTTGGTCTTATTAAATATGTATGGCACTGACCTATTCAGTTTACTTAGTAGGTCAATACCAGATGTTACAGCTACGCTGTAGGACTTTGAAGGTCATTAATGACCAGAAGAGCCTTTTCAATGGTCTTACGATTTGCTCTTACCAAAAATAATGATGTTTTCTTCTTTTATACAATACATACTTAGTCTTGAATCTGGTTGTTTGAGAGGTTTTTTTGTTGGTGGTTTGATTTTTTTTTTCTAATTTTCATCATGCTTTCAGAAGAATCCGTAAGAATAAACAGAATTGAATTTATAGTTATGATTTAATATATGCAGCATACAGTGATTTTGAAATCCACAGCCTAAAGAGCACCTCTATGTTCATTAAATTGATCATATTGTTTTCATCTAAATTAGAATGAAATTTGAGTCTGTAACAAAACTGATATGCTGAAAGAAATGGATAGTTTTGTTTCATGTGTTATCTTTCCTAAGAAACTGTATTCACTTGATTGCTGATGACGCAAGTTAATGATGCACATGCTTTTTAACTAGAGAGATGTGTTTATTTCTCTTCATTATATTTTAATCAAAAGTTTTGGAAAGTTTCTTTTTAATATAGTAGGGATGGACCTTCTGATCCATCAGAAATAGATTTTTATGTCTGAAATTATGCAGAAACTGATTTAAGATGTGATGAAACTTCTTCAAGTCACAGTTACAGTTGTGCAGTGTAGGCTGTGGTAAATTTTGACCTTGTCGTGTGGTGACAGCTGAATTATGATCAAGCCTCTGTGAGAAATGATATGTCTACCATATTAGATTAATTTCCTGTAAACGTCACCATTTTGCATTACCAAACCTTGTAAATGTCATCCTTATCCATCATCATGCAATATTTTGATGTTGCTTATGGAGCAGTTCTCATTTCATTCCAGCTTTTCTAAACAGTTCTGTTTCACTGTTAAATTACATTTTTTAAGTTCTATGTTTTTGTTAGTTTCTGTCTAAGTCTGCATGGCAGCCTTTAAAAAGCTAATGAATGTGGCTTAGTTTCACTGTAAATTACTTGACAGCACTTCTCTTTGTGAAAGTCTGGATTACTTTTTTTCTTTTTTTTTTTCATATTTTTGTGAAAGGAAAAAAAGAATGCTTATATTACTATTGTAATTGAAGTAAGGAACAAAATAAGGTAATTCAAAGATTTAATCTCTTATTCAATCTTCTTTCTAACTAGCTGCCTTTCTGTCTTTAATGTGTAGCACTGCATTCTAATAAGGACAACTTAGACCTGTGAAGGTAAAATAAAGTAGCATATGAAAGTCCAAAGATCTAATTTGAAAAGAATACTGAGACCCTAAAGAAAAGCCTTCAAATCTTTACTCAAAGCACTTCCTTTTCTCCTGTAATGACTAAATGTAGACAGCACTGATGAACAGGGTTTCTTCACCTGATAATTACACTGGTTTAGACAATCAAAAGCACAAAAGAAATATCCTGTTTCTCATGTCTTACATAATGGGGAAATTCTGATCCATCTGCTTAAATACTTCAGCTATTAGCTCTCTTAAGTTATGTTCTGTTGCAGTTTAGACCTCGCTGGTAACTCAGCAGTACACAGCCATTCACTCCCCCCTCTCCTTGCCCCACTGCTCCAGGTGGGATGGGGAGGAGAATTGAAAGAACGTTGAGATAAAAAAAGCTTAATAACTAAAATAAAGTAAAATGTAGTAATAATAGAAAGACTACCAATAATAACAATAATAATAAAAATAGGAATGCTCAGAAAACACAGGTAATGCACAATAAAATTGCTCACCACCTGCTGACAATACCCAGCCTGACCTGAGTAGTGATCAATCCCTTCCAGGTAACTCCCCCCAGTTTATATACTGGGCATGACATGCTGTGATGTGGAATACCCTTTTGGCTAGTTTGGATCAGGTGTCCTGTCTGTTTCCTCCTAGCGTCCTGTGCCCTTCTTCACTGCCAGGGCATGAGAGACTGAAAAGTCCTTGATCACAGTAAACATTACTTAGCAACAACTGAAACATCAGTGTGCTGCCAGCACTGTTCTCAAACTAAAGCCAAAACACAGCACTGCACCAGCTACTAGGAAGAAAACTGTTACAGCTGAAACCAGGACATGTTCTTAATGAGAATGCAGTGTTGCAGTTGAAGCTAGTTTATATAGCTAATTCATCTTCCCAAGCTGAATTTGGGAAATTAATTTTACCCTTTTTGTTCTTATTCCACTAGTAAATGATTTCTATTTATCTACCATGGAATATCTCCTTTCATTTAAACCATTCAAGAGGTAGTTTGGATGTTTGTAGTTCTGTTTACCTCTTCAGTTCCTCATATTCAAAGTTAAGAGTGTAAAGGTGCTTCCTTTAAGTAAGATTAGTCCCAGATGTATCCTGTTGCTTGTACCCATCCTCAGATATGCTGAATACAGTGAATTTTCTACTTACTCTTTTCAATAAAAATGTTTTTTTGGGATATATTGATCAAACTGTTTAACCTTTAAGCTAAACAAGCTTTACTCAGAAGAAACTTCTTTCTGACTTGAAAAACACTCCTTTTTTTTTTTTTTTTTTTTTTTTTTTTTTTT
>NDXB01005722.1:77870-133366 GCA_002631895.1 Agapornis roseicollis | reverse complement strand
TTTTTTTTTATTATTTTTTTTTTTTTTTTTAAAATCTTTTTTTTTTTTTTTTTTTTTTTTTTTGACTTCTTGTTAAAGTTTATCATTCCATTTTTATGAAAATATGGTACTTTATTCAGGAGAAACATTTTTATTTTATTTCTAATTCCTGCTTTTAACTTACTCTTGTGGCTTAACCATTATTTAACTGGCCCTATAAATGCAGGCCACATTCTTCTGTTTTGTATTCTTTTACTAAAACTAGCAAACACCTTTTTACTAATCTGAGCTACATTATGTCAATATTTGGTTTCTTTAATCCACTCTTCCATTTTTCATTATCATTCCAATCTGCTCTGTCTTCTTCTTTTTTTTTTTCAGTTTCTTACAAATTATTTAACACCTATGCTATAGAATCATGGAATCATAGAATTATAGAATAGTTAGGGTTGGAAAGGACCTTAAGATCATCTAGTTCCAACCCCCCTGCCATAAGCAGTGACACCTCACACTAAACCATGTCACCCAAGGCTTCATCCAACCTGGCCTTGAACACTGCCAGGGATGGAGCACTCACAACCTCCCTGTAGTAAGAGATAAAGAACAATTTAAGAAGAAAGAACTAGTTTTTACAACAATGTCCATTATGTCATTGTTCACATTTTTGCGTGTGAAATGATACTTTCAAGGTAAAATAGTCATGAAATGTAAAAAATAAATGGGAAAAGATTAAGAAGAAAATGAATCTGTTTTGATAAAGAATAGTTCACTTTGTAATATCTTTTATTTCTATTTTCCTCCTTCTATGCCTTTTATTATTTTTATTCTTCTGGTTTTTTTCACTTCAAAATAGGTAGTACTTATTTTCTGTTTCTTTTCTGTGTGGATTATCCAGAAGAGGGAGTCATGGGCATATACACTTAAACTGTATACTGCAAAATCATAGTCATTAACAATAAACTTAATGTGTCTGTAAGATTTATAATGCAGTTCTCTTCCAAACTAATGGTTGCCAAGTCACCTATGGCCAGCATATTGTAATCTCTCAGGAAGCACTGGGACAGTCAATGTTCAGACAATTTTATCAGGACACCGCAAACTCCTGCTCTTGGCAGTCCTAGAAATCATTAATGTACTGTTACAGTGATGAATTTAGCATGTATAAGTAGTAAATTTTATACCATTTCCATATCTCAGATGTTAAACTAACTATTTATTAATGCAGTCAAGGCTGTGCTTTGAATCACACACTGGTTTTGGTTTTTCTGTTATGAATGTGTGTGATAAGAATGTTTTAGAAATTAAAACCTTTTAGCTATACAGTATAGAAAGGTCAGTCATACTGTAAGAAAAATACATGTTATTTACTTCATTTTATAGATCAACAATCTATTCAGAAATATGTTAATTTGGAAAGACTTTATGGCATATTCTTTATTCCTCTTTAAATTCAAAGGAAAGGAAGGTTAGTACCTAGGACTCAGCACAGAGGCTGAGCAGCACAAAGGAACTTCCTATTTAATCCTCTTTAAATGCAGAAATCTGAAGTTCAATGGTCTTGAAAAGTCTCTTTTTAATCTTTGAAGACCGTAGCGGAGATGCTGTCAGAGTTCACACATGCATAGTCCTGGTCTCCTTTCTTCTGCCTATCTGAAGATAATCCAACAAGCAGGCAGATTCTCTGAAACTGAAGGCTTCTTTAAGACATACTGTCATACTTGTATTTTAATAGTCTGTGATGAGTAAAATACAGTAAAAGTCTGTGAGTTACTTTGTATATAGCTATGTGCAGTTATGTGTATATAACTAAGTGCGGTTATGCAGCTCCCTCGATCAACTCCTGTTCAGATGTGCATTCATGTTTAGATTTACATCTACATCAAACTTGACAATGCTGTTTTTATAGTTTTTTAAAATATTTCAGACACTAAAATCCACTGATCTGAAATCATAGCTTTGCCTGGTAGGTGCTGGATAGCAACAGGCAATGGGGCATGTATTTGCTTCCTGAAGCATGCCTGGAGATGGCCATTATGGGCCAAAACCAATGGCTGGCTCTGTAGCAATATGCCAACATGTTGTCAAGGAGATCCAGCTGACTGTACAAAGCCCTTATATAAAGAATATATTGCACATCAGACCAGTTTTACTTTTGAAAAAACATCATTTGAAGCCTGACAGAGATGACAACCTATGTGGTTAAAGACAGAGGGGTGTCAGTACCTCTGTTATCTCTGAGATTTACTTACCAGGGCTTGCTTTTAGTACTTTCATGTGTACATCAAATTTACAACTGCAGTGAGAACCATAATTCCTAACAATGCTAATGTGTATCAAGAAATTTCCAGTCATCTGATATTGAATTATCTTGCACTGATATCTTGGTTGTGGCATCTGGTAAAAGGGCTATTGAAATTACAGTACAGAAGAGAAGAAAGGAAACCTGCTATGTTCTACTTTTCTAAGCCTGGAGACTGGTGGTTATCTACAATGAACATCTCTCCAAGTGAATGTTAAAAGTGTCAAATAATTCTTTAAATATCAGGTACAAACTCAGGGTTTCCCAGTTCTGATTCCATTCTCCTTCATCCCCTATGTGAAAACGTTGAAAGGAAATCATTTAAATGTCTGCTTTAAGGCTTTACTTTGTTATGTTCCAGTGTTACGTGTGTGTTCAGCTGATGTGTCTTGAGAAGTACTCACCCCCTTCATCTTGCGTTGTTGTCATGGGGACTATATAGCTAGATAGGCTATTAGACCAGATGTCCTAGTGAATGGTTTCTATTTATCAGTTTGTAAAATGCTCTGAGAAATCGTATATCTTAGGCCAAACACTTAAAATCCACCCTCGGCCAAATAAAAATGCAAGCATGCTCTACATGCTCCTCATTTTCTGAATGGCAACTTAACCCACTTTGTCAGAAATGTCTTCTAAAGCACCATGCTATTAAAGGTCCTACTCTGCTTTGTGGCCACATTATAACTGAGAGACCAAATGACAGCAGCAGCATAGAACAAAAGCCTCAATGGCTACTTCTGATTTTGTATTTATTTATGCATTATGTGGAAATACTTGCTCATCAGGAGTTGTGTGGAATATAGAACCTGATAAAATTCAAAGTAGCAACAGATTGGAAAGTCTATGAAATCTCTGGTAGCTTAAGATGACTTCTGAACAGCTAGCTATGTTCATTATTTAGAGGTAAGTATATATAAAAAAATCTATTTTTATGACGTATGAAGTAGCAAAGAGGAAATCCATTTCCAGCGGCTTTTAGTTATATTCAATCCTGTAGAAAATCCGTATAACAGTCTCTGTCTGAAATGATTAAAAAATCAATAGCACACTTCTTTTTTAGAATTGTGTTTTGATAATCTTTCTACATGTACCATTCTGGACATCCTTCACCACTTGCCTGGATGCATTATCTGTAGTTGTCTTTTAATAGACTGAGACTAAATTATTAGAAAAGAATTGCATCACCAGGGAGTAAGGGTTGTCAGATACCAGTGAGAAGTAATACATCAAACACTGTTGTGTACAGTCTTATCTCATAGGCTGTTTTGGTTTAAGAGACTAAAAATGTTTTGACCTTTGTCACTTGTTCTAGTTCAGAACAGGTAAAATAATGAATGCAAAATTGCATGCAGCTCCATAAAATTAATAAATCAATGGCAACAACAACATATTGGATAAAAAGTTCATGACCTGAAAAGCAGATACTGCAAAGTTTCCTTTTTAGCAGAGCATATGTTTATTTTTGTCTCCACAGCTAAAGAGAGAGTTCAGTAGGAAAGTGCAGAGAGGTTTACTTTGGCACCACAAGTTATTTACTGTGTTCCTCCAAAGTACTCTTCTACTTCACTGAGAAAGCATTTGAGCAATAATTAGATAAGGCCTTGACAAATTCTTGAATTCCTGGAGTTTCTCTGGCTAAGCATTAGAGCAAGAATTTAACAGCTTTATGTACTGAGTGTCTTATCACCTACATGAGGATGTTAAAAAGTAATAGCTACATATAAGTTGACAACATTTACTTTGAGAGAATATTTGCATAGTGTTTTGGTATCCATCAGCATGTTTTATGTAATTTATTTTAATTATTTTGTTGATTTAATTAAATAATTATTGTATGTTGTGGTTTAAGCCACGACACTGCAACAAATTATCAGAAACAAGAGCTGGATGAGAATGGTACCCCAATTTTGCAGTTAGGAAAAAGTAATTGTGCTTTATGGTTCCTGTGCTTTGAAGAAAGGAGCAGTGCTGCAAGCTAGACAAGTAGCTGGACAACAGAAAGGAATCCTCCTCCATATGTCAGTACTGACTAAGTTGAGGGTGACCTACACAGTGGGGTATTTTGTCAGGGAGAGGAAACACAGCCTTCATATGTGACATAAGCTTTGCACTTAATGTGCTGAAGAGAGTGGCAGTGAGGAGCGGCTGCTCACACTGAGACCAGGAGTTTTCTTTTCTTTATGGGCAGAAGGGTTCAAGGGCTTCTGTCGTGGTCTAAACCCAGCCACACAGCTCATTCACTCACTCAACCCCCCTTTCTTGCCCTCCCCCTGCTCCTGGAGGGATGGGGAAGAGAATCAAAAGAATGCAGCTCCCACAGGTTGAGATAAGAACAGTTTAGTAATTAAGGTATAACACAAATCACTGCTACTACCACCAATAATAATAAGGATAAAGGAAATAACAAGGGAAGAGAACACAGTGTCTCACCAGCCACTGACAGATAACTCACCATAACCCACCCGACCGAGCACCGACTGAATACCTCCTCCAATCCCCCAGAGCACTATCCCTTCCGGGTAACTCTCAGTTACATCCTGGGCATGATGTGCTGTGATATGGAATACCCCTTTGGCTAGCTGGGGTGAGGTGTCCTGTCCCTGCTTCCTCCCGGCCTCCCCTCCTCCCTGACAGACCATGAGGCTCACAAAGTCCTTGGTCAGAGTAAAACATTTGAGCAGTAACCAAAAACATTCCTGTTATCAGTTTTGTTCCCAGGCCGAAAGTCAAAAAACATAGTGCTGCACCAGTTATTATGAAGAAGGAAAAGATGACTGCCACTGCTAAACCCAGGACAGCTTCAGAATAAGAAAATACGTGTGATGGAGATGTGAAGGTGTATAAGGGCAAAATAATTTCTCTAGCAAAAAAAGGAATGAGTACTTGCTTCACAGGGTAAGGAACATGCTAGAAGTGGCATAGTTATGTTTCCTGGGCAGCAGCAAGATCATTTCCTTTACTAACACAAGAAGCTAAGCTTTCCTCTTACATATTTCCCATGTTCTTGCATACATTGGAACAGATAGAAAATTGTCTTGCTGTTACTTTATGTGGGTGCACTAGAGGGGAAAGTATCTGCATAATATTATCATTCCCCAGTGCACCTATGCACAGGGTAGGATTTAGCCACATAAGAGTATTTTAGGCCTCTGGCTAATTTTTTTTTCTTTAGCTGTGGTGCTTACTACACTGCGCTTTACTGATAATGCACTCCATAAATGTTTTCCCTTAATACTTACTCTTTTATTGATTTTTAGGAAAGAAATAACATGAGTAAAGATGTCTTGCATGGACAATCTGTGAGAAACACAATCAAAAATACAGAGTCTGATTCTCTGGGATTCTATCTGTGAGAAGTCTAAATTTCTGAAGCTGACGTCTCAGGTGTTTAAGGTATGAGTCTGGGGGAGAATATGTATATTCTGATTTTTCAGAAAAAAAAGTTTAGCTTAGTATGCTCACAACTTTTGCCGAAGAACTGAAAATGAATTTAATACTATTTTGACTTTTCAGCGGCCAAGCTGTTTGTGCTATCAAATTCATTATTTATAGAACTAGAAAAGGGAAGTTGTATTTTTGATAGCTTCTAGAACATTTTTTTTCTAATGAACTGTTTGTACAATCCTGAAAGAAATAACAGGGTTAGGACTTTTAGTACATAAATTACTCCCATTTCGCCTCAAAGGCAGGGGATGTAATGTGGGTTCTGAGTAGCTTTAAGACCTGTCTTTCTGAGCCTTTGAGAAATGGAAGTCTGGAGCTGAGCTTCTCTGAAATTTTTTTAAAAGCATAATTAATTAAATGCGCATTTTGATATATAATATAATAGTACAGTAGTTTTTGAAAGGCATGAATGAGATTCTGGGAGTTCTGTGATTCATCATCTTAGGGCCAAGATTTCATCAGCTGTGAAATTCCCTAGATGTTGCTTCTGCAAGTTCCTTAAAGAAGAAGAAAACTAACCTGAAAACTAAATGACATAATTACATGCTGGAACATTGTGCCTGAAGAAAGCCACCTTACAAAACTGACACAAAATATAAGTGCTATTTTTTGTTCTTGAAAGACATTAAAAGATGTGTACAGAGTTTTCTCTGATTTGGTACTGGAAAAACATGCTGCAAAATAAATTTTATAGAAGTCTGTATTTGTTTCAATAAATTGGAAATTTCACACAGGAGAGAGGGAAAGGTTATTTCTGAATCAGAAGAAAGAAACAGTTATTGGTTCTCCACATTATCTACATTGTACCTGTACAATAGAACTTTGCTTTAAAACTAAAAAAAAAAAACAACAAACCAAAAACCCCAAAAAAACCCCCNTTCAATAAATTGGAAATTTCACACAGGAGAGAGGGAAAGGTTATTTCTGAATCAGAAGAAAGAAACAGTTATTGGTTCTCCACATTATCTACATTGTACCTGTACAATAGAACTTCGCTTTAAAACTAAAAAAAAAAAAAACAACAAACCAAAAACCCCAAAAAAACCCCCAAAGAAATAACAGCTCAGAGCTCACAAACAAGTTTTGAATAATCTTCAATAGAGTTTGTCTTTTCTCTAGACATTATACTCACGAATAATGAGAGAAAGATTTGGTACAAGTTTGATTTATGTTTCCATTCATTTTAGCAATGGAAAGGAGACTGAAGCTTCAAACAGAATACAACTTACAGAATTAAGTCCGAGGTTAGTCTTGAAGGCCAGCTGCTTTGAAAGCTCTCTCCCCTACTTAGGACCAGCTGATATTTTTCCTGAAACTTCTGTGAATATTCCACTGCCATCAGCAGTTAAAGACTTTACTCTTCAATATCTATTTATAAAGAAAAGCCCATTGAATTCATGTATTTGAAATAGCTATGGTATTAATAGGCATTTGATGTTCTTATCCAAAGACAGAAATAAATTAGTCTTTTTATCAAGTTCAAAGAGATCTATGTATCTTATGAATGGTGAGCTACATTGAAATCTACCTAATCAATTGCTAGTTCATTGTTTCCTTGTTCATTACTGTAGCTGCTATATGTGGACTGGCATACTATTTACAGTTTGAGAGGAAATATACATTAAAAGTTTTTAAAATCAAAGACACAGTTAATTGTTGGGTGGTATAATTTCTTGTCTAACCTGCAACATGTGAAATGCATATTGAAATGTTTGCTTTAGAAGAGTACCAAAGTTGGTCTGAAGATTTCTAGGCATGGAGAATGTATAGAAACTGTTCTTTTCCTAGATGTATGTTCCATATGCTAATCATTTTCTTAAAGGATGTGCATTATTTCTAATCTGCATATGATTAGCTGTATATCTTTTGTATATATATATATATCTTTTCAAAAAGTCCACAAAGAAGTTATTTAGATGTGATTCTTTCTTTAAAAGAACTAAAAAGCTGAATTTACATTTTGTATAAGAAAAAGAATGAAAATATACATTGGGTGCATGGAAAGGAATTAAATGAGATTATATGGCCATTGGACTAATTTTGGTGTACATTTGTGCAGATTAAAAGTTGTGCCTGTATATATAGTGTTAGTATTACTCCCTTCTTATTAGATTTTCTGTAGAAGTTAGTACTGAGAATTTTTTAAAAAAGGAAAAGTGATGTCATGATCAACTGTTGAAGACAAAAAAAGGGGGTGGAGGGCAGGAAAATAAACAGTGTGAGATTATAGAAAGAAAGATAAAATGAGTGAAGAAATGCATGCAAATCTTAAAATATGCAACATCCTAAGGTTCAGGCAACTGTATCAATTTACTAAGAGTGTTACCAGTGGGAGAGATAGAGGATGGTTTAACCAAACCAGAAAGATTAAAAATATTATTTTGAATGACTTCAATGAAAAGTAGATGCATGAAATGCTAATGTGATGGGGAGCTATTTGTCAAGGTTTGGGCATTTACAGCATTGTAGTCTAGGAGAATGAAGCAATGAAAAGGCAAAAATCAGATGGTTATTACTGCTTATATGCCAAAGGGATCTACAGTTCACAGGTTGCAGGCCTGTTGTCTAGGAGTTCATGGGAAGTGATGACTGGATAAAGCTAGATTGATGAAGAAGTTCAATTGAAAGCCAGGAAAGGTTTAAATGATGGGATTGTAATTACATTGAAATAGTAATTTATTTTTCATAACAATGTAAAGCTACTGACAATGCTTGGAAGTCTCTTTTAATAAAAAATTCCTTAATCCAAGTATTTTCAAATGTTGTATTATAGCATTTTAATTAGGGATCCAATAAGATTTTATACGAACCAGTGCTTTGCACACTGGTAATGGAATTTTAGAATGTTATGATTGGAGACACATCAGGTAAATCCCTGTTGACTTCTTAGATGAGTGTGGTGGACTCATCCAAATAATCAGAGAAGATGCTGTCCCTGATCACATTTCATACAATCAGAAGATGCATCTGAGGTAGAAAGTATATTTTGTTATCTACATTTTATGGTGGTTAAGTGAGAATAAGTAGAGGTAATGGCCCTGATTTTAACAATCATGTAAGGATGCAAGGAGCAGAGACTTAAATGACTAGTCAAATCTGCCATGGGAAAGTTTATAAAACAGATGATCCCAGAATCTGAGAAGAGCTAAAGACCTTTTACTATCCTAAAGCCCTTAATATGTGACAGGATTTTCAATGATTGTTATTTTTATTCAGAATTCTTTTTCAACACAGAAATAAAGAAGAAATTGTTCAAAAGAAAGGCTAAATTTGAGATAATTCTAAATAAAATTTTAAACTTTCTGAATAGCTTTCAGCCTTCCTGGCAGTAAATGAAGAAAACACTGATGCAGAGTGAAATTTTGTTCAGCTGCCTTTGATTCCAAGGCAGTAGACAGTTTTTGTCCCCTAGCTGAGCTGACAGAACGTTCTGTGAAAATAGTCAGATCTCTTGGAGTGCTGCTGTTTCTGTCTCTCTTGTTTTAGGTTTAAGAAAGCTGGGTATTTGATGAGATTTGGGATGTGGTACATAGCATGTTTTGATCAAGATTTGAGCAAGCTGCAGAGATTGCTGTATATTTCATAGGTTTATATTTTTTGCAATAGTTGCTTTTATTTTAATTATTATAATGCAAAAACTTACTAAGGAAAACAGATGTCTGGAGATCAGTTACACAACCAAAACTACATGAGTCATAAGGACAGCTAGAGACTTCTTTTCTAAAGAACTGAGATCTGAAAGAATGTGATATAATCCTATATGTAAATACTATCTTGACAACTGTCTGCATGAGGAGATTCTATATACCTGTCAATAAGTAAGATTTGTTTTGCCATCTTAATGAACTGTCCATAATCATAATTCTCTGAGATTTTCTTTTTTTGTGGAATATCACCTTTGTACCAATATGCTCTAACAGAATTCACACATTTAATCAGAACTTTCCCCTTAAATTGGGTCTCTGATAGTAGCTACACAACACTATTATTTTCCTGTCACTGCTTGGATCAAATTCTGTCTCGCTCCCTCTCATCATGTTAAGGTTTGTCATGTTTATCAGAGAAGAGAAAAGATGGAGACCTTTGTACTGTTTATAAACACAGGCCAATATTTTGAATCATGATGCATTCGTTTAGACATCTAAATACATTATTTAAATTTACAATGAAGCATCAAAGATCAGAAATGCTGGTTAAATTAACAAAATATCTTAAAAGAGATATGAAGTTTAGAAAAGAATACAAAGACCAAGGCTCCCCTTGGTGATGGTGAGCTTTAAGTAGTTATGGATGCACTACCATAGTGGAGGTGAAGGGTGGTGTACAGTTCACAACAGAAGCCTATATGCAGTAAAAGCATTTATCCCAAAGCATGCAGCTTTGTGTAAGCTAACCTGCTGCTACTGTTCCTGTTTGTGATATTTTTCCCTTTGATGAGTGTTTCCTATATTACATAGGAAACACTCATATGTTTGAAAAGCAGAGCAGCAGAATGCTAGTAGAGAAACAAATGAACACCTGGTGAAAAATATTTTCTGTAAATGACTACTTTTGGGTTTTCTTTTCTTCAGCTGAGACTTTAAAGTTCAGAGAGGTAAGTCTCTAATTTTCTAAACACTAAAAAATTTCCAGCCAGAAAGACCCTATAAGGGAGGGCAAAAGTACATCTGCACAAACTGAAAATAAATTAAAAAACAAAACAAAAAAAAACAAACCAAACAAAAAAAAAAAAAAAAAACAAGCAACCAAAAAAACCAAAAAAACAAAACAAAAAAAAACAAACCAAACAAAAAAAAAAAAAAAAAACAAGCAACCAAAAAAACCAAAAAAACAAAACAAAAAAAAACAAACCAAACAAAAAAAAAAAAAAGCAAGCAACCAACAAAACCGAAAAACCAAAGCCAAACAAAACCCCACAGTGATGGTTTAACGATTATTAGGCAACATTTATTCATGGAGCTATTATATAGTGAAGTCAAAAGGCTTATGGTATGTGGTACTATCTATTTTTCATTATCTGCATTACGTACAGAGGAAGGTACAATCCATGTTTCAAGGAACTTTGCTGTCATGTTCATGATTAATGATTGTGACATTCATGCAGAATCAGGCAGCTTTCAGTTTCACAGAGCTGTATAAACAAAATTGATATTTAGGGAGAAAAAAGATAAATAGAAGTATTTACAATAAGGTGTCATAAGTTCTCCATTTTATCTGATGTTTTTAAATCCATGTCATCCAAAATAATTTTTAATGGGAGGTTTTTACACTGTGTGAAGTGTTGCTGAATTCTCAAATAGACATGGTAGATCATATGTTTCTGTTTCATTGTTCAGTCATTACGGCAGCTATCTACAAGTTGTGTGTGCTTCCATGATCATTGGGGTGCCAAGAGAAAGGCAGTTATGGGAATGCCATTTTAGCAATCTTATTTGGGCAGAAAGTCCTTTGCCTGTGTGCAGAATCACATGCCTTTCTCAGGCCCAAATTCAAGGTAAGCCTCTGTTGTAGTTTAACCCTAACCAGCAACTAAGTGCCATGCAGCAGTTTACTCACTCCCCCTCATGTCCCTCCCACTCTGTTGCAATGGGGAGGAGAAGCAGAAAAAAGTGAAACCTGTAGGTTGAGATAAAAACAGTTTAATAATTGAAATAAAGTAAAATATAACAATAATAATAGTAATAATAATAGTAATAATAAAAATATATTATAATAATAATTATTATTATAGTAATAAAAGAAATAAAAAAATAAAATAGTGAAAAAGAGCTTGAGAAAGAAAGAACTAAAACCCAAGGAATAAAAAGTAATGCACAATACAGGTCTTCACTACCTACTGACCAATACCCAGCCTGACCCGAGCAACGACAGGTCCCATTCGGGTTACTCCCCTCAGTTTATACACTGGGAATGACGCGCTGTGATATGAAACACCTCTTTGGCTAGTTTGGGTCAGGTGTTCTGTCTCTGCTCCCTCCCAGCTTCCCCTCCTCCCTGGCAGAGCATGAAACTGAAAAGTCCTTGATCAGGGTGAGTGCTACTTAGCAACAACTAAAACATTGGTGTATTATCAGCATTGCTCTCAGACTGAAGCAAAAACACAGCACTGCACCAGCTACTGAGAAGAAAATTAACTCCAACCCTGCCAAAACCAGGACAGGCTCTTCCTCCTCTCTTTGGTCAGATAATGTAATAGCGCAGATGGCATAATTTTAATGGTTTCTTTGTCCAGTTCTCTTCCTGACATAGTCCATAGATTTACCAGTGAATATATTTAATACTGTTCTAAAGCATGCAGTCAAACAACATGTAAACCCCAATGTATTACAATGACAGAAAAGTTCATTAATGGCAGAAAAGTTCAGTAATTACAAAAAAGCTGTGGTTCCCAGATCACAGAAATGATATGTAATCTATTGCCCAGTCTTCATCACCTCCATTAAGCCCATTAGCTACTTCCAATAATTATTAATAGTGACTGGTGTTCTTGCATGAATTATTACTGTAGCATTTCTCATTGTTATATCTATAATATTTGGTTATAAATAGCACTTTTAAAAATAATCTGTGAAAATTAATCAGACAAAAAAAGAGGATATACAAATAGCTTGAGTAAAATTCAGTCTTTCAGGGAAGCATTTGCTATTGATTTTTCTGGAACAAGTATATTCCCAGGAATGTGTATCCTAGGTACTAAGCTTCTATATCCAACTAACTAGAGAAAACAGGATTCAACAGGATTCATGTCCTTTTTGGCAGGAATGTTTTGACTTTCAAACTGTTCTTAAGGTATATTTTCAGGGGCTTGGTTAGCTAAAAGCAGTTTCCATTGTGGCAAGGCCAGTGAAGGATTACTTTGGCAAAGTTTCTTATTTCAGTATGGAAACTTGGAGTGTTATGGCTTAATCGCACCTGCATATATAACACCAAGTAGAAACGAATCAATGTAATTTAATTCAGAACAGCAGCCAAGGAAGTGTCACAGAAATGATATTCAGACTGATCAAAATTTAAATGAAGAAAGATATCAAGGCTCTCCATTCACTAAGCACTATTCTGAAGGCAGCTCAAAACTTGTGCTGTAAAGCTAGAGAGTGATCTGAATGGATTTAATGAGAAACAGATTTCATCAAAAGAGAACAACCTTAAAAAAAAATCTGTCAAGCATGCTTTCCTCTAAAACCATTTGACAGATGTTTATGCAGTTTAGTGAAAAATCTTTATTCATCAAGGAAAAGTGGTTGCCATCCTTCTTCCCTTCATATTCTTGGGTAGTTAGAAGCATAATAGGTGATGCTGGGAATGGTGCACCTCTGCTTTTCCTTGGGGTTGGTTTGGGTGGCCCAGAGTCTAGTCTGAATGGGGTTATTTGCTTTGATTGCTTTGCAGAGAAAAGAACAAGGCCAGAGGGTAGAGAATCTAAAAGCTGGAGTAGGAAACAAATTAACTGGGCTGCTGGAAGGGGCTGATCACTTCCTGAGTAGAACTGATGAGCTGCCAAGGACTGTCATAATGAAACATGCCAGTGCCTCCTGGGGGACCATGCTACAGACTCCCCTCTCAACAGGCCTTCCAAGGAATTTTGAACAGACTGTTGCCAGAGAAATTGTTACTGCACTGTTGTTCCCCTTTCATTGTAAATGCTGGAGTTATTTATTAGAAATGGCCTAGGACTGTGAATCTTTCTAATGAAATCTTTCTAGTGAATGTGAATCTTTCTAGTGTCTTATTCTGTTAGAATCAACATTTTATGTATGCCTTGAATATGCAAGACAGTGTGAGACTCAAACATTTTGCCCTGACTAGCAGTTAGTCAGACATTAGAAGCAGTTTAAGTAGAAAAGGTTGGCTAGGTATCATAAGTACTGGAAAGAATTTTCTTTTTTGGTCACATCAATAAATAAAATTCCTATTTAAAGACACCTCATGAATTAATTTCCCCCCAAATGTCACTTTAGTTCACCTGTTTCACTTTGTCAGCATCTATTTTAGTTTGTAAGAAGAAAGAAACCAATAGTTTCAGATCATTTTTGCTAGTACTGATAAAATTTATCTTTCAGATCAATTTAGGTATGCTATTGGTGCAAAGCATTGTGCGTTCAAGAAATATTTTTCTGTTTATTTTCCCCTGCTGTTTATAAAATTCATGCAGATTCTGTCATTTATCCAGTGGTGGCAGTGTACATCTAGACATTATTTTCCTCCCCAGATTTTTTGTCAGTTTGTAGTAAATTATTTTGCAGTTCAAGATTTTAATAGTTCAATGTAGACACCATTTTACATTCTTGAAAATAAGTTAGTAATGATGATGATTTCTATAAAAGGTTGGATTTAATTTGTTTTCACTGGTATTTAGAGTAGTTTCCGGACAATAATAGTAGTCTCAAGTAATATATTTGGTTTAAAAAAGTAGAAAATAATAATGTCATTGTACTTCTAAGCATTATTAGACTAAAAGATGGGAGAAACTGCTACATTTGGACTGTAAACCATGACAAGTAGATATTGAAGAATCTTTATGTACAATGATATAAACCAATGGCTTTCTATTTGTCTTTTGTACCCAAAGCAGAAGCTTTACATAGACAATATCAGAGACAGCACCTTCAGAGAATCAGATATTTAAATCTAGCAACAGATGTTTTTAAAACAATCTTCAATTACAGATTCATTACTAATTACAGATTCATTACTATTACTAATCAATTGCTAATTCTATTAATCCTATAAAAATGGAATGTATCACTCCATTATAAGCCTCAGGAACAGACAGTTTAGTGTCTTTGCAAGCAATGTCTAAGTTTAGGCTTTTAGATTGGGCCTGGGTGATCTTGTAAAAACATACAGGGTTTTTTTTTTTTTTTTTTTTTTTAAGGAAGCAGTTTGGAGATGAAGCTGAATATGCCATATTTTATTATTGATTTTATTTTTATGTAAAATGTTGCATCTCTCATCACAGAATTAAATGGTAGGACATGTAGAATTTCTGTTCTACTGTTGTCCTGGGTTCAGCAGTAGCAGTCATTTCTCTCCTTCTTAGTAGCTGGTGCAGTGTTGTGTTTTTGACTTTCAGCCTGGGAGGAGGGGAAGCCGGGAAAAAGCAGAGACAGGACACCTGATCCAAACTAACCAAAGAGGTATTCCATACCACAGCACGTCATGCCCAGTGTATAAACTAGGGGCAGTTACCCAGAAAGGTTAGATCACTGCTTGGTAGGGCTGTGTATTGGTCAGCGGGCGGTGAGCAGTTATATTCTCTTCCCTAGCTATTTCCCTTATCATTATTATCATTGGTGGTAGCAGTAGTGATTTGTGCTATACCTTAGTTACTAAACTGTTATTATCTCAGCCTGTGGGAATTACATTCTTTTGATTCTCCTCCCATCCCTCTGGGAGTGGGGGGGAGGAAAGGTGGGAGTGAGAGAGTGGCTGTGTGGTTCTGAGTTAAGGCTGGGCTTAAACCACGACAACTATCTATGCAGGAAAAGTACTTCATTCTTTTTTTAAGGCTAACCAAATTTATCTGAGGGTTATATTAAACTCAATCTTTTTTTCTGTATTTTCTGACCTGTTTGCAAAACTGAAACTGATTCTTTCACTTGCTATGTCTGTTGCTATAGGTGATATCAGAAACATTTCCACAGTTTGTTAAAATTTTTTCTTATGGGTAAGTTTTTAGAAGTTTTTATCTAGTTTCAGAAAAAATCCTACCCATCTATAAGATTTTTCTGCCTCCTCTAGCATCAGTAAATCTTTGGCATGATTTTCAGCTTTTATTCCAAGTTGAATACATTGTTGAGGTTTCCTGTCAGAAGGAAAATTCTGTACCATTTGCCAGCAATGAACAGCCTTGAGACTTTGTTCAGTTGCCTGAGCATAGCTGTTTTGTGCCCTCTCAGGTGCCCTGGAGCCTTCTACTGGGTCTCCTGCTACTCCTCCAGGAGGGAGTGAGCTTCCCATAGGTCCTGCACTTTATCTGCCAGCCTCGTGTTGATGGTTCAGCATGTGTGTAGGCATGGCAACAGGTGCTTATAGGTGAGCAACTGAATAGAGATTTGGTTTTGATTTATGTGCCAGGAAACTCAAGTCTGGAATACATAATGATGGCTATATTCTGAACTTGAGTAATTAAAAGGCTTCTATATCCCCTCAATGATGAGTTCAGACATTTCCTCTATTTTCTTTTACCATATAATTCCTACACACTAACTGAAAAAAGTAATTTCTTTCACTTACATAGCCAGAAAATTTGTTAGCCAAACAAAGTGAGCATCCAAGTGTCATAAAACAAAGGATTAGAGTTGCATGATAAGAATACAGATTAAATAGGAACTCTGTTGATGCAAACTATCAAATATCTTCCTTTTCTTAGCACACAGTCATGAATTTAGTTTTGTTTTGCCATAAGTGATATTGAATTTTGGCAAAGACAAGATTTTGTCTACAGTTTATCACCTGCTGAATTGAGAAAACACATGCTCATTTGCATGTGTTATTTATGTTGAATTTTTAATTAGATAGAAATCCTGTTGTGTTTGACTTCACTAGTGAGGAAACTAGAGGTACTGATCAGATTTTAGTAAGTTATTCTAAGTAAGCAATGTAGATAAACCTTTAGTGGTAACTTGCATTCCTTATCTATCATTCAAAACTTTGATAGAAGTGCTTTTTGTAAATGAACTCTATGGAACAGAGTTCTGTAGTCATACCAGCTTGTGAGACAGGCACTTCAGTGTTGCATTTATACTCCATTAAATAATAATAATGAAAAGACTGTCATTCATGGTGGTATTTTTTTTGTTTTGTTTTGTTTTGTTTTTTTTTTCCTTGAAGATAACAAGGTAAAATAGTCCCTGCCTTCCTTAGAGCACAGGAAATGCAAAGACTGTGCTTCTAGTCAAGGTGCTTGTTTGTCTACATAGAGACCAGACAAAAGCTTCTTTACTTTTAAACAGGAATAACTTTCTGAAGCCAAAAAGAAATAAAAAGTGTAAAACCTCAGTTGGAGAGGAAACAAATATATCCTTTTTCGTTATGGGTTGAGGCACTAAAACAGAAACAGCAAACATGGTGAGCTCTGAGAAACAAATGTTTCATAATTATACAACACAAATTCAAGAAAATTCAAACTTTTTACTTAATTTAAAAGCAAGTTGTGTTCCCTTTTTCTTCAGAATGTTTTCAGTAGCAAACACAGTTTCATTTCTGCAAATTTAAGGAATTCACATGAATTTGCATGTCATTTTCAAATGGTATCTGGAAGAGAGATAGCACTTCTGCCTTCCAGAAGAAGTGTAGATTAAACAAAGTTTGCTGAATTCTTGGCAGAAAATAAGTTATTTGAACTTTTGGCAGAACAATTTCTTCTTTTATGAGAATTTCTTCTTATGAGAAGAAATAATATTTCTGCTGTGGAAAAGCAGAGTGAGAGAAACATGTTCTTAAAAATATAACATAAATGATCAGCACATATAAAGTAAATCATGGGCTTTCTTAAAGGATTGGGCATATGCTTACATCCTAAATATCAGTATCCTTAATTTATTGGAAGAGACTGAATTGAATCATAAAATATGGGGGTTTTGTGTGTGTTTTCTGCTTCCTCATTAAGGTAAGTAAAATATAGAAAATATAAACTACAATATACCATACCTTATGGTCCATGCCTAAATCAGACTAAGATTTGGGAAAATGAAAATTATATAACTTCTCCTCATTTGAGGCATTTGCTTTTGACACACAAAGAGACTGTAGATTATTTATGAAAATACCTGTTCTTTTGAATTACTTATTCTGTTCTATCTGCTCCCTCCTACCTCTGTTCCTTTGAATGAATATCTGGCAGCTGCTTATGTGCTTTTGAGAGTTTCCTTATGCACTTGATGATGATCAAAGGATGTTTTTTATAGTACTTAGTAGGCTATGAAGATGCAGATAAGCATCAATGAGAATTAGATGCTTAGGTACCTTTGAAAATCTCATTTGATGGCTGTTGTTAAGAGCATTAAGTTCCCTTAAAAATCTAAATGTGTATACTTAGCCTATCCATACTACTGAAAGGGATGATGAATCTGGATTTAGGTAATTATTTTTTTTTCATCTGATTTGTAGGCCTTTGAGAATAGATCAGAATCTGCTTTGACTGATTTTCCAAATGGACATTGATTCATTCTTTTTTTATTGCCTTAGTATCAGCTGAATAGTTGGAGAACAGGAGAGGCATCCCATTCTTTTATTACTCTGGTCAGAAGAGGGAAAGCATTAAAATACTGAGAAAATGGCTTAAAGAGGGAATGAAGCTGTAATAAAAATGTTTCTAATCCTGTTGCTCATTCTCTATTGTGGGCAGACAGCTAAAAACAGGCTGGGGGGTTATTGTACTAGAGGAAGTATATTATTCAGACACAGCAACAGAAATGCCTTAAGAGCTGGGCAGAAGGCAGAGCTGTGCACGAATCTTTCCTGTCCATGCACCACAACTTCAGGCAGTGGCAGAGCATCCAGAGCTACATTTGTACTGATGGTCCAATGCAAGTGATACATTCAGATCCTGTGGCAAAGATCTGTGCTAACCATGGTCTCAGTTACAGCTGTTCACACCATGAGAATTTATATGTGCTCCATAACTACTCAAGTCTCCAAATGAGTTGTGATGCCCAAGGAGCAGACTGACAGCTGTCAGGCTGGGTTTTGTTGAGCTTTAGAGTTCTATGAAGAGTTTTAGACTCTTCATAAACAGAGTTGTTTCCTAACAGCATGGGGTTCTTTTTTTAGGAATTATATATTTTCCACAAAGCTGCAGGTTTGGATGTCATATCCTTCCTGTCCCCAGCTAGCACAGGGCTCCGTGAGATTTCTGAAACAAGTTTTAAAGCACCTTCTAGGTGGAATTTAAGTATGCTTTGTTTTGTAATATCTTCTGTGATAGCAAGCATTGGGAAACTGGAAAACTAGATTAAATTTAATTTTACACTCTTTATCCTAAAATGCACAGAAACTGCAGAAAATGGAGGCAAAATATCTGCATGCTTAAAAAAACTTATTTGTTTTTGTTTCCAGAATCATTTCTGGTCTGGTCCAATGAATTATACTAAGAGTTTCTCAGTCTTTTATTATTATTTTTAACGCTTGTATCACCATTAAATGTTTGGAATTTTGTTGTTTTGTGGTTGGATTATTATTTTTTTTTTTAAGAAAAAAAAGTTCCTAGACTCTGTCTTTTCTGCTTAATGTTGGAAATAGACACATAACACAATGCATGATAAAAAAGCTGGACTTCACCGCTCCTAAACACAGGATTTTTTTTGGCCTTGTGTGAAATACTGAAGAACCTGCAGCATGTCTAGATCCCTGGAGACAGAAGTTAAAAGGAATTATATTATTAGAAATTCCCTCATCTTTCAGGAATTTTTTAGTTTCCTCCTCCATCTGCCAAAACCAGTGATGTCTGTGACCACCCCATTTCTCCATGTAGCATGACGAACCCATTCATCTGGGTTTCTGTAACTTCTGTGATAGAGCTTGCAGAATGTATGAAGAAACCTCAAACTAGACACAGAAAAAAAATAATACTTTTACTACAGATCAAGCAGTCAGCAGTATCAATTACATGGTTCTACCACTGCTGGTACTGGGTAATGTAGTGAAGAGCACAGTGGTATTATGATGCAGTTTAAAAACTGTGTTAGAATATACATATACATTCCTGATTTTCAAGTCATAACCAACAACTGCTTTATTTCAATTCTAACTATCTGATTCAATCCTTTGGATTACTGAAAGTCATAAAATGATAAAGACACATGTATCAATAATTTACACAACATAAAAATTGAAAAGAAGAGCAGGAGATGGAAGACAGAAAGAAGGAGTCTGAAAGTCCTCTTTGATCTTTGGCAACCTTTTTTAAATACTAATCTTTTTTATTGCTGAGGACAGTAAATGCAAATGCCATTGTATTCAAAATGTTTCTTCTTATCTCTGTTTCATTTGATTGGTGGTGTAACATTTGGATTCCTTAAGTTTAAAGGTGATTTCTTCTTTCAGTAATGAAGCCTTTAACCTTACATAGATAAGAGATAAAATTTAACTTCCTGTTACTAAATAAAAGTCACTAATGAACTTGCATATATGCTATACCTTATGCATTTCAGTCTTCCCTGCTTTCAGAAAATTTAAGGAGGCTATGAACCATGATAACTTTTTACATGATCTCTCTTGCCATTCCTACAAAATTATACAGAGAATGCTGTCAGTAATTCAGCTTATAATAGCACAGGAGTGCAACATTCTCTCTCACTGTTCTTTTCCTCACTGAAAATGATGTGTACTTTTTCTGGTTTTGCTTTCTCTGAATTTTTTAATGAAATAATAAAAAAAAAAAAGTTATTATATATGTATGTATGTTAAATAAAAGAGTTTACCTACAAAACTTTTAGCATGTGCCTGAAAACAGCATTCCAGCATTATCCTCCATGCTGATTCTAGCAGTGAACTTTTAAATTCTTCATAAAATGTTAAAAGCCAACAAAAGAAAGGATTCAGATGGAGGTAAGCTTGTATTTAGTATCCCTTAATGACTTGATCAAGAAACCATTACATGTTAAGTACATCTTTTACAAATCTGGGAAGCTGGGGAAACTGGGAAACATATTTTGTCAATAAACTGTAAGATGTACATTCAAGTGAAGCAACTTCAAAATTAATTTCTGATACAGATTTTGACTTTGTTTTGTTGTTTGCACATGGTTGGCAAAGATTTCTTTTTAGCATTCAAGTGCAGTATGTATGATTTAATCAGAACTACAGTATCAAAATCTTGTTAAATAGAATAGCAAAACCCCCACGAGGAATCTAGGAGAGGCTATTCTGTTGGTGAGAAGTTAAGTTGCTTTCCTTATTAGCTTTCATTTCAGTCCATTGTCTTTTATCTATTCATACCATTATCTTACCTTTTTAACATAATTTCCTCTCTATTTGTACTATGAAAATTCATTTATCAGAGTTATATTGTATTACAGCCTATACCTGTGGTGGGTTGATCCTGGGCTGGGCCAAAGACAAAGCTGCTCAATCACTTCCCTCCTCAGCTGGACAGAGGGGGGTTGGAACTAGATGATCTTAAGGTCCTTTCCAACCCTAACTATTCTATGATTCTATGAAAGGCTTGTGGGTTAAGATAAGGACAGGGAAAGATCACTCAACAATTACCATCATGTGCAATCCAGACCTGACTTGGGGAAATTACTTGCTTATAACCAAACAAATCAGAATAGAAACTTTATAAGAAATAAAACCAAATCTTAAAATGCCTTTCCTCAAATCCTCCCTTCCTCCTGGGATAAACTTTACTCACAATTTCCTCTGCCTCTTCCTCACCAGCAGCACATGAGGAAATGGGGAAGGGGTTTTACAGTCAGTTGCCTCTGCCACTGCCATCCAGTGTGGGTGCCTCCCACAGGAGACAGTCCTCCACGACCTTCTCCTGTGTGAGTCCTCCCCACAAGCTGCAGTTCTTCATGAACTGCTTCAGCATGGGTCCCTTCCACAAGTGCAGTCCTTCAGGAGCAGACTCCTCCAGCATGGGTCACCTGCAAGGCCACAAGTCCTGCCAGCAAACCTTTTTCAGTGTGGGATTCTCTCTCCGCATGTAACGTAGAAGTATCAGATTATTTTAGGCTAAATGATTACTTAAAAAGGCAAAGAAAGACTTCTGTAGGGTTCAAAGACATTCACATATCATTGAACAAAAGATCATTTATTTGTCTATTTCAGTTTGGGAACTGGATTTCCAAATCAGACTTTTTGGCAAGAGTACAGTGGCCACACTGAACAGCTCGCTGTCTAATACTGTGGGATAACTGTATCTAAAAAGCCATCACAGTGTGACCAATAAATCTGTATTGCAGGTACACAGTAGACGCAATTCAGCCCCTCATACTGGAGAATGGGACAAATTTTGCCTTTCTGTATTTGTGCTTTATCTGGTTCATTAAAAATTAGCTGGAGATCAAGGCAGGTATTTTGTTCTCTATGAATTCCAAGAACAAGGAGGATATGTTTTCTGTAAGCCATAAAAAGTGCTCCTAGTATTACTCTCATTTTGGGGTCTGTGTGGAACAGTGTTTAAGGAATATATGAGACAAATATTAGAAGATGCAACTCATTTTCATGTACTCATAGCACAGAAGCTGTAGTCTGGAGGCTTTAACTGCAGGATGCCACACGGCACTGATATGGTACCTATACAGAGAGTAAAAGAGTGTGGTAAGAAGGAACCAATCCTTTGACCTTTTTTTCCCTCCCTCTTCCCAGCCCACCTTATCACATAGGACTTCTCTGAAATTACAAATGCTATATAAACCCATGTTTGAACTAGTTTCTGCAGAGTTTTATATACAGTATGAAAGCAAGTAGCTTGCTGTGAAATTTTAGAACTTTTAGACAAATGATTTTATAAACACCAGTGTGCAATTTGAAAACAAATTTATTAATTCAACTTGTCTAAATGACGTGGAAGTCAATGAAAATATTCAAATTACTTCAATAAATACCAAGTGGGACCTAAAGAAGAAATTCTTCTACGGGTAAGCTAGGGTATTAAAACAATACGTAACATGAAAAGTCAATATTCTTACCAAAAAAGGTAGCTTTCTCATGAAAAAATCCATTTTTTTAACATTCTTTTAACATCTGAGGATCAATTTCCATTCAGTTATCACAGATATATTTTGCAGGTACACCATGTCAGCTTTCCAGTTTTGCAGACATTCATACTTTCTGGAATAAAAATTAAAATTGTCTTCAAACACTGCACTGGAATCACACTTTATGTGTTCAAGATGACATGAAGGATTTTAAAAACTTTAGCTTTGGCTTTGAAAGTGTTATCAGTCACAATATTAGAGTGACTATGTTTTAGAAATGCAATGTGTGGGAGAATGGAGTGTTGTCATGAAAGTTTATGTTCCCTTACACCAGTTTCTTGAAAACGATAATTGGTTTTATCCTTGTGCAACACCAAGGGATTTCTAGTGTACCATTTAATTGTGTGAGTGCAATCTCTATAAAGATGTTTTACTTCATCATATTGAGAATATTGATTTCATGGACCAAATGCAGAAATATGTATGTGATTTTGAAGTAGTAAAACAATTACTGTACGATGTAATGTTCTAGAAAAATATTATATGATATTTCGTTATGTCTGGAGTGTGGGTTTGGAACATTACCTTTAATTTAGATGCTGTGGCTGATTTGAATATGCACTTTCTGCCAGCTGGTAAATGTTTCTTGTGCATATTATTGGCCTCTCTTACCCAGATTTGCTTCCTCCTTGTCTGCCCTTCTGTTTGTATCCCAGGAAGATGAGGGGAAGGATATGGGTATGCCATAAAGAAAATTTTAACCTAGATGTTGTTACAGATGAGGGTATGACATCAAAATGATGTCATTTATGACATCAAAACTTAATTTTTTTATGAAATGTTAAGGTTATATTTGTAACAGTACCTACTCTTATACCTCTGATAGACATAACTTATTGTAAAACAAAAAGAAATTCATCATCCATTTTGATTTTTACAAACCTATTATTTTCCTCTGATAATGGCTCGTCCTGGTTTTGTTCTATGTTATAAAGAGTGAAGGCACAAATATGTTTCCCAGACCAGATTTGGGGTCACAGCTATTGTAGTGGGGTCATTTTTCACTGATTTTTTGTTCTACTGCTGTGCTAAAACCACACAACAATGGAAAATATTTTATTTGTGTAACTATGCAGTTGCAAATCCTTACTAAATAGCAATTAACCTGTCCTTCCCAATTGTCATGGTTTAATTCCAGCTGGTAACTCAAAATGACTCAGCTGCTTGTTCACTTCCTCCTACTTCTTCCCCTCAACTCCCAGAGGAATGAGGAGGAGAATTGAAAGAGTGTAACTCCCATGGGTTGAGATAAGAACAGTCCAGTAACTAAGGTATAACACAAACCACTACTGCTACCACCAATAATAATAATGATAAGGGAAATAACAAGAGGAGAGAATACAACTGCTCAGTGCTTGCCAACTGATACCCAGCCTGACCTGAGCAGTGATCTGGGCCTTCCAGGTAACTGCCCTCAGTTTATACACTGGGCACGATGTGCTGTGGTATGGAATACCCCTTTGACTAGTTTGGGTCAAATGTCCTGTCTCTGCTTCCTCCTGGCGTCTTGTGCTCCTCCTTACTGTCAGAGCTGAGACTAAAAGTCCTTGATCAGAGTAAGCGCTACTTAGCAACAATTAAAAACATCAGTGTGTTATCAGCATTGTTCCTAGACTAAAGTCAAAAACACAGCACTGCACCAGCTACTAAGACGGAGAAAAATGACTGCTACTGCTGAACCCAGGACACCAATTTTCAAAATTAGGAAAGAGGAGAGAGAGGGAGAGAGGGTAAGACAGAAGAAAACACCAAGATAATAAAGAATAGATTCAAGGAAGAAAACACTGGCACCCTCTACTTTCATACAGTAGCAGTTTGAGACCTGCTGGTGAAAAACAAGATGAAAGGCCATAACTTCTTAGTTCACAGGTTATTTCTGCTTTGTTCTGAATTGCTTTATTTTTTGCTTCTTCAGAAACAAATATTGTGCCCTGTGACTGTTTTGAACTTCTCTATATTTTCTGAAAGCACTAGATTAGTATGCTAGAAATCATGCAAATTTCCCTGCTTTGTAGTCCTAAGAGGAAGTTTCTCATTTTCATTCTCCCTGCTCCACTCTCATTTATTTATTTTCTGCTATATGCTTTCACAAAATGATCCCTATGGTCGAGAATTCTTATTTATCCCTCTCTACTCTTTATATTGCCCATTATCCCATTAATCTTTGCAACACTTGCATTTAAATTCAGTTTCTGAGTATCTCATAGTGCACATCTCAGTACTGGATTCCATCCTACATCCTCTCACCTTTCTCAGTGAATTTCCATGGGAATGGAAATACCCATTTTTCTACAGGAAAAATAAAATTACTGCTAATAGCAAAAAATATGAGTTTTCTTTCTGGGACTCTGCTAGACTTCCTAAACTTCAATGACTCCATTCAGGTTCTAGCTCAGGTGTCTGTTATTTTCCTGTATTGCTACCCCAGTGACCTGCTACCACCATTTTTTTTTTCTATGGACTTTCACATTCAGATGTGGAAGTGAAGGAGGCTAGCTGTGGGCTGTTGAGGTCCCTGCAAGCTGACTGAAAGCCACTGTGGAGCAGTGGCAGGTTGCCTCAGGCGGTCAGTCCCTCCTGGCCCCAGGCAGCAGTGCAGTATAGCTGCAGGAGCTGTCAGTACAACAAGCTCTTCAGGAGCTTGTGCTGAGCATCAGTGTTCCCATTCTTAGCAGCATTGCTAATTATTTTTCCATGAAATAATAGTTACTCTCTCAAAATTTAACTTCTGAATATAACTGGAAATTAATTTACAGTGTTTAAAAGAGAGGTGTTTTTAAGGACCCAACTGCATTTATGTACAACCAAATCTTCAAACTATATTGTCTTGCCAGCTATTCCAGATAATGAGATGTATATTGTGAAGGTTAGTATGTGCTTAATATTGTATATAATAAGTCTTAATTAGTGTTCTATTGATATTTAATTAGGGATGCTATGTAGCACTTACTGTGGTATACTTCAAAGAGACATGCCTAGTTCATTAAATAAGACGACTGACATACGTTGATTATGAGTCCACACTATGGAAATCACTGACCCATCAAACTCATAGTTTTAATTTAGGTTTTGAAATCTTAAGTCTCTAAATTGGTTTATGATGTAGTTGTCTTGCTTTATTTTCTGTATTCTTCTCTACTTAATGATAAGTATGAAGAACTCTTGTTTGTTTTGGTGTCCATGGTAAACTCCCACATTTTGCATTCTCACATCTAGATTTCCTGGTGGTTTTATTAATTTTGCTTGTTTGGCTTAAACTTTGTAGAGGGTTTTTTTCTTATACACTTATATTAATAAGGGATTCTCTCTTCTCTTAAGTGAAATATTTCTGAACAATCCCTAAATTCTTTCATGAATTCTAATATCTTCAAAATTCATAGATTTTTGAGTGTCATTGAAGTTCTCTTGTAAATTAATAAAATATATCATCTGCTTCCTTTTTTGAACATTTGGAATTTGAGTTGGTATTTTTTCTTAGAACTCAGGCTTCAAACTCTATGAGCAAAATATAAATTTTGTTCATTTGCTCATTTTCAAAAGTAAAATTCCCCAGGCCTTTCCCTTCCAGCACAGAACAGCAATACCAGGGTTCCAGACATCATTTTATATATTTGTTTTTATTTTAGTACAGATTTGAAGCTTTTCTCTGTAATGCTCATATGTTTATTTGAACTGTCGCATCCACCCTTTACAATCTTGACATATTCCCTTCAAAGCTTTAGTTCTTAGTGTGTGAAATTTGTCTGTCTCCTGGCAAAATCCAGAGTTTCCATTTTGACTGTTTATTCTGCATGTTTATTATATTCCATATGAAATGATTCTGTTCTTCTTATCTTAGTACTTATTACAATATGTAATGTGTTGTATTTACTTTCCTTTTTTTATTTTGATTAACAAGTCATTCTTTAGTCCACTCATATTCTATATTAAAACATACTTTCAGACTTCCAGGTATGTTCTATTTTTTCTCATGCATGCACAGTATACTTGCAATACTCAGTGTTACTAGTAGAATATTCTCCAGCATGTATACAGATAGGCTTTGTGAAAGAGTTTACATACATTCTGACTTATTTCACGGTCATAGCTAAAAAACTTATTTACAGCAATAAGATATATTCTTTGAAATTAGATATTGAAAAGCACTTCAGAGAATGAAATTTCTGGGACTTTGCTCTTACATCAATTATCATTTTGTTCAATTCCACTCTCTGGTCTTCAATGAGCTGCAAGTAAACTTTAGAACAAACTTCTCAGTTTCTTAAATCTTCATTTTTCTGGGGAAAAGACAAATAAAGGAAGTTTTCCTAAGCTTGTTGATGACATCTTCATGTCTTTTTTTTTTCCTAATTGGGTAAGAAGGGTGGGAAAACAGGGCTAAGTCAAATCCCCCTAATTAACTTGCAATGTGTCTTTTCCCATTTTTCTGACAGTTTCTCAGGGAACCACCAAATCTTTCGAGCACCATGGAGGCACTTAGGAGTCCCCATCAGGTATAAGTACTTGAGCACATGGCAGTATCTTCCTTTTGCTTAGCATGCAGGGCTGCAAGAGCAGTCCCCATCAGACAGCCCATGTGAGTTAATGGAAATATTTTGCAGGAAGAATTAATTTAGCATTATAAAAAAGCAAGAACAAGCTTTATGCTGTCTGTTGGTTAGGTTTACAGGGATTGATTAGCCTATTTTGGATCTGGATTTGTTGGTGGGGCTTTTTTATAATTCATAGTCTCTGAATACAGGCATATAGGAAATGGAGATAGATCAGCTAGTGAGTCCATGAAAATATACCTTTAATGTTCATTAAAAGGTATCAAAGTGCTAAGAAAATAACCTAAATTTTTATTTAGTGAGAATTAGTTATTTATATGAGTGACACCAGACTGTGACCAATCCCAGACAAATTGATTTTGTGATATATTAAAACTGAATATCAGGCACAGTTTCAAGTTTAATACTATACAAATATTATATGACAGGAATGGTGTATGTTTGTAATTCTCCCTTGCCCTCTGCACACATTTAGTTTTTAGGTGTTTATTCTTCTGATACATTCTTTGTAAGTTGATAGTTAAAGACCAGTTTTCATTAAATTACAATGAGGTTATGGTACTTCTAAAAATTTTGTGAAATCTTTTTACTTTTTTTTTTTTCTGTTGTCTTTTTTTAATATAACAACACTAGCAATTCACTACTTTGTGCTGTCCTGTGCAGAGAATCAGGTTAGCACTTGGACTAAAATGGAAAATATCTCTTTCTATTCTTTCTCATTATCATGTTAATTATTTTTTTTTCTTGATGGAGTGCATTTTCAATGATGTATTTGCCCTATTGAGAGCTGCAGGATTCTGTAAAATCTGTATGGAGACCCATTCCTTCATCATTATTTCTGTTCTAAGTATTCTTAAAATCACAAATGTGTAGATGTTTCTGTTGCAGCTTTCTAAAGTGAATAATCCATTATCAAAGGTGAAAAAAAGCCTCGTATTTTTGCAAGTCTAAAATAATAACCATATTCTGATTAATAGTATTAATGAATTAATTGCTGCTAAGTGAAAACTACCTGAATAAATCATGACTGTTCAAAACACAATTATTTTTAAGCGTGTTCATGGAGAAGAATCACCATCATCTCTGCATGTATACCTTCACAATATAACTCCTCACCATACCAAACAAAATTAAAATAAATCTGACAGTCATTTTGAGTTTAATACTATTTTTTAAATTCTCCCAGCAGTCCGCAGTTTTATTGGCCTAGGGGAACATAACTGCTGTTCTTTTAGAGACAGTTGTTTTAGTGTCTTCAGATAATTCATTGGAAGGCTTTCCCTATAGGAAAAGGAGTTTGAATTACAGATGTAGCCTGTATACTGCAATTGATAAAGGTGATGACTCCTGTCAATGGTGTGCTGCTTCTGCCACTGGGCAAACTAGAGTGCATTTCCTTGGGTAGCAAGGAGTGAAATGGAATGTAAGTCCCAGACTATGTAAGCCTGTGTGTAAGGAGTCAGTGATTCTTTTCAATGAGCAAAATGCAGAACATGCTTCAGGAATGATTCATAGCTTCTGTTTGCCATCATTCATGCCCCTGCTTTGCATACAGCAGTCTGTTGAGAAACAGTTTTCTGACCAAGCTGAGGTGAATTACTTGCTAAAGTATTTCTTCCCCTGATCCTCTGGCATACTAGCTGACATGAATATAATTTGTGTTGTGCACTAACACCAATGTGTAAAGTCTATGTAGCTTTAATATACTTTTTCTCAATTTAAAATCTTCCATTTCTGCAATCATAATAATATCTAATAGAATACTATTTAATCCATTCTAGAAATATTCTTTTCCTGTGAAAACATATGCTGTAGGGTACATTCATGCACACATATTTGGCAAGTGAGACTCTATAGGCAAGATATATTCATTCTTTATTTCTTCACTATTTCTGTTTCAATTTCCAACATCCTTTTTTATCTTTATGAAAACACTTGTACAGAAAATAGAGTGGTTCACTTCCTGTGCATTATTGTGCATCAAACAGAGTCCTGGGAGTAAGGAATGACACAGTCTTTAATGTATAAGCCAGATAGCTTAACTTAAAAGAGTGACCAACACTTAGCATAATTGTCAAAATGCTTTTTGCTACCTTTCCTCTCATCTGGATTTTTATCAGAGTGTGAGTTTCCTTAGATGTTAAAAAAACTTTAGGCATCCCTCTCTCCTCTTTCATCCCAAATGGGGTCTGTACTACATCTTCCAGCAAGGCAAGTCACCTGAGTATCATTGGGAAAAAGAGGATAAGCTCTGCTAGGTACATCACAGTTTTGAAATACAAGCGGCTCAAACAAACCTACTTCTCTGGCAAATGAGAAAAAATTAGTACAGAACTAGAAAACCAACCAGAAGTGAGTGTAAGAGATTTTTTTTAACCTGTTAGTTCTGAAGGATTTTTTTTTTTTTTTTTAGTTTTTGACTAGGAAACAGATGCATTAATTGCAGCTACAACTCGACATCTAAGAGTAGTATAGCAAAACATAGACTGTAAGAAAAGACAATCCGTCCATATAATTGCCAAAAAAATCTTGAGAGCTGACATTTATTGATCCTTAGATTGTCTCTGAATTTCTTAATTTTTTTGCCTTTTTTTCTGCAAGACAGTATATTTTGTATTCTGTACACCTCTGTAAGATTCTAGTTAAATAGAAGATAATTATTAATGTTATTTGGTTTATTTCAGTAGCATTTTTATACCTTCTATAATTTTTTTTCACTTAGACGCTTTTCACTTATAAAAAAATGTCAGTTACAGAATCCATGGATTTACTGATTACTCCCAGAGATGAACATGGAATTACCTTCATGTTACTAATGATTATTTCACTGTTTACTGTGTTTGTAATTTCAAAGTAAATAATGCAATTGCTTTTTTGTTCTTTGACAGGAATAATTGACTACCTCTGCACAATGTTTCCATAGCACGTATTTGCAAGTGATTTAGATTGTTTGTCTAGTCATGCTACAACAGACAAGAGGGGAGGGAGAAACCATCTGTCATTTAATTTATTTCTCATTGCATTATGTATATAAACCAAATGCTGGTTATGTATTAACATTAGCTAGATTGAAAATTTCTTTGTATATCTTTTCCTGCTTCTAAACTGTCATTTTTATATCCTTATGCTTGAAAGATAAATAAATGCCTTCTGTTGCCTATAGTATGAGTGTCAGAGCTATGTTGAGAGAAAGTGCCTACCGTCTGATGGATAGATTGGTCTTATTTGTAGTGTGTATAGTATGCAAAAGGCTTTATTTATTGACTTGTCCTGGGGAAGTAGCTAATATGTGATTCTGTTTTCCAGTCTTTAAAGATTAATCCCAACATTTCTGTCTGACAAATGCCTGCCCGCTCAGTGATTAAAGTGGTTAAGCACTGGTCTTTGACAGCTGAGATACCGTTTCCGTATGACTTATTGCCCCCAATAAAATTAACACACTATATGACTAAAATTTCATTTGTCTTTACATTCTGTGAAGTTTCACAACACTTCAGGACAATACTTCAGACTGATTTTAATGCCTTCTTCTCGATTTCTTTTCAGGTCTGGTATCTAGTTTTGTCCTTGGCTTCATGAAAGAGAATGGATGCACTGAAGTCTTCACTCCTTTTCCTTTGAGCCTTTAAAGGTACTTGCCTTTAATTGCTCTGTAACAAAATGAATAGTGAACTTTTACTGCCACAAGATAATAGAAACATTCAGTGGCATTTACAGGACCTTTTGTTTCTTCTTATCTTAGTACATTTTTAATTATGTTTTTTATTTGTATTACAGAACAGCTGAAGAATTCCAATTAGGAATGGGCCTCCTTTGTATTCACTTTTCTATTGAAAAAGAATTGTGCCATACCCTGAGGAGTTTACAGTTTGATTTAACACAAAAGTAAATTAATTTAATAATTGGGGAAAATAGCTGTTATGAAGTAAGTCCATTTTATCAACCTGTGTGATGTTAACAGTAGTATTTTATGGTTTACTTTGAAATCCAGCTTTTAAAATCAGACAACCAAGCTGTAAGTATCACTTGGCTCATTCCCTCCCTTCCCTCAATTAAGATTTAGTTCTTCAAGTTGGGACAAAAGCTTGAAAAAGGGAGCTTTCGTGGTTGTGCTGAAATATATAGAGAAAAAAACTTCTGAACATTTTGCAAACTATTGCATGAGATTAGGGCCTGTTAATTCTTGAATGTTTATGGCTTCCAGTAAAATGAAAAATTTCTAGCACAAGTTGGTTAAGCAGAGTTATATACTGCCTTGTAGCATAAATAGGGGGATTTCTGTGTTTATATTCCAGTATAAAAAGTGAGCCTATTTAAATACTTAGAAAGGTGGCATAAACACAAATAAAATATCTGGACCATCCTTATGTTTAAACATCATTCATATGCCACCAGTACATCATTCTCTTTCAAAAGTGCTTTTTCAAAGTCCCAGCTCTTATCTGTAGTGCCTCAACTGCAGGAATATCAGGAAAACCTCATTAGCAACAGAAAACCTATGTAGGAAAAGAAACACTGTACAAATCTTCATTTTGTTGAAAAATCATTTGCTATTTCCCCAAGACTACCAGAGTCTTGTGTTAGGTTTTCTCTTGATATCGTAGGATATCCAGATATCAGGGCAGCCAGAGCCATGTATCTAAACATGTTCCAGATGACAAAACATCTTGTCAAAACATCTGATGGTGACCCATTTTAGACCTAAATATTCATAGATAATTAATATTGTGCTATGCATAGAAAATGAATATAAAATCCACAGTCACTGGGATGTTAATTTCTTTTTTTGTTATTTCTGGGTAGATGAAGACTCATACTATGTCCTGAGCTGAAGCCATGTTATTTTCATTTAGCATATTGATTTTTTCAGATTCTGTACTAATGATTTAGTATCACAATTTTATTATAGCAGAAAAGGTGGTTTTGCCAGGATAACTGAAAGCAGCCAAAGAATTTATTTGAATATTTCTATTGTATATATTTTTATTTACAAAAAGTCTGTTTATGACTAAAAGCAGCAGCACAAACATATTCATGAAAGATAGCGTTATTGTTATTATTATTATTGTGACTCAGATCTTTATCATCAAATGCCCATTTACAGATCAGACTGTTAGAAAATACCTGTTCTATAATAACTGCTCTAATTTTTTTTACAAGTGCCAAGCCTTTAGAAACTACATATATAATCAAGACAACACATGGGCGACTCAATGAACAAATATGTCAGGTTAAAGTGCAGCGCCCCCAGGACCATTTTGCCTTTCCATGTCCTTTGGTTTTGTAAAAACAACACTTAAATAAATTTCATCAACATTTTACAGCAAAGGTGATCCTTCCTTTTTTTCATAATAAGGAGAGGTCAAGAGTTTCTGATAATGCTAAGTATTTCCTTAATCTGAAGACTATAACTAAATATTGAACTGTCAAGAAACTATGGTGTGACTTGGAGATATGTCTTACCACAAAAAATCCCCAGTTCAAAGGGCAATGTAGACATTTTTCTGCAACTTTGCCTCTCTGGTTAAAGGGCTTGTCACTTCTGATAATGGAATATAGACCATCTGTAGCCATTTACTTTACAACAGCAATACAGGCTACTAAAATTTATAGCTGCATAATAGCCAGAGGGAAAAGAGGACAATATTTTAGAAAAAGCAAATGTGAAATTTTGCATATACTTTATAACTTAATTTACAGTTTGGGCTCCTCAGTATCATGGGTCTGTATCTTTTGCTAGGAAATAAAAACAGGCATTTTTCTCCTTTCTTAAATGTGCTATTGAACACTTTCTGTTGGGATATAACCATAGAATAGCTATGTCGTCAACAAAATTCAATAGTTAGCATGTATAGTGTTATTTATCCCCATTCTTTCTCCTTCAAAAGACAGAAAACAAAGTGGGGTGCCAACGCAAACAAAGTAAATGGAGAAAGATTCACTAGACAAAGAAGAGTCAAGTAACATACAGACTTCCTTTCTTCCTATATCACTTATTTTTAAGCTCTTCATTTTTTGTTTGTCTTAGCCCCTTATAAATACTCATAATAACCTGTCACTTTCTGTTAGGAGACTTCACAAAATTGTACTGCATAGTATTCTTCTGTTTAGGGATGCTTAACATACATTTTTCATTTAAAGTTGATGTTTTTTTCTTTTACCTGAGACACGAACTTTTGTCCTTTAGGGCACATTCTAGCTCTATATCTCTCCTTCCTCCTTTCTTCATCTCAGGTTTCTATCTTTTAATTTATGGATCAAATGTTGTTCATCAGCCTACCTCTGTAAATCTTTTATAAATTAGTCTGGATTTATGCTGAGGGAATGAAGGGAAAATTGGCTTCATGCCTCTTATCTGATGTGGTTTCTTTTCCCTTTAAAATACAGCATTTCCAGACACTGAGCAGACGTAAAGCCAATATGAAAGCTCCTATCCATAGCAACTGTTTTTTTGATCAGAACCTCCTGCTAAATTGTTTACTTCTTCCTTGATCAATGCCTGTTGCCCAATCCACCTCTATTATTTTTGTTTCCATCTTGCCCAGCAAAATTTGTGTGCTTTTGTATTTTACCAAATTTCCTTCTGTTCTTGTCCACAGAGTGCAAGTTTTCTGTCAGCACACTGAATCAAAAGATGGGGTGATTAAACAATCATTGTGGGATTCAGAGCTTTCCCCTAATGCTGAAGATGTAACATTGAGTGAACAACAAATGGGAAAAGATATAACTGAATTTTTAATACAATTAAGATGTTAATTCACATTATTTCAAAATTCCTGAACCTACTTTTCTCACCACACTGTTAAAAATGCATCTCTATTACTGCCAGCCTGCTTCTTTAGCTAATAGAAAAACATTATACATGATACAGAACTCACAGAAAGTTTAATATCCAGTGAGATCAGCGCAGAAAGGAACAGTTTTCTGCCCTCTTATAAATCTTGCAGGTCTCCATTAGTTATGTGAAAACATATTCACTCTGAACAGAATGTGTTACTTTGTACTCGAGGCCATATTTCACAAAGAATAAATAGTGGCATGCTATATAGATTGCCAAGCATTTCTATTGTAATGAATCAGAATGCTGTTCTGCAACTCCTGCACCCAGAGAATGGGCAAAAGAGCAGCAAGGCTCAAATACCAGTAGCTGTCACTGCCTAATGACAGCAGCACTAACCCTTGGTGTTTATTGGGATGTATTGAGCACCAGTTTTTGAGTGTCAGCAGACAGCAGTAACCATTGACCACAGTATTCTTCCCTTTGTCCTTAATTTTGTTCAGATAGCACTCTCAATAAATAGCTCAGGCTTTTATAGATGAGTCTGGCACAGCAGATCTTCTAGAGAAAATTCTTAGAGCTTATTTCTCTGAAATAGTGACAAGCTGCAAGAAAATAAAAATGGTCTAATATTCAAACAGCAAATGATTAAATAATATTTTATGAAGCCTTATGCTTGCAACACTCATCAAAACATTCATTCCTGCTACTTTTTTGTTTCCTTGCAAATGCCTTTAGTAGCACTTTTTTTCTCTCACCCCATTCTCACAAAAGATGAAGAAACAAATTCTGCTTACTGCACACCTCTCCTGCTGACTAACCTAAAAACTGCCTATTAACCTATGAATCTGTAGTGTTTCAACTGATGTTTGACATTCAAGTTGGATGTCAGTGAATATTTTCCTCAAAGCAGACTGCAAGTCTTTCAAAATATCTGCTTATTCCCAGCAAGCTGAAGTTTATATTTGCAATAATTTTAAAAAATCTTGTTAATCCCATTTTCTATTGAATTTCTACTCATAAAAGGATTAAATTTTTTATATGCTTCACTTCTGCTAGGAGGGGACTTGTTTTGTAGGTTTGGGGTTTTTTTTCAGCAGTCACTGAAATGCTTTACCTGTAATTAGAAATTCCCTGCTAAGTCTCTTGTTGCAGTGCAGATGATCGTAATCTCAATTGAAAGCTTTCACTTTTGATCTATCTTGTAACTGGCTGTACTATTTAATTAGCATTTGAGGATTAAATTTTGAAATGGAATATTTAAATGCAATTTAATTTCTGCAGATCTAGGAAAGTAAACCCATGTGTCATTTTATTTTAAGAAATCTATATGGCTTATCATTTGAGCATTGACGTAATGCAGCATGTTTTTTAGATAGGAGCAGTTCCTCTGGACAGAACATATTCAATTTGTATTAAATACCAGATGCCAGGATCTATCACATCCTCTATAGACTGTAATTAGAGTCCATCTGGTGTACAGTTGAAATAAAAATGACCAAAGGCTGGTCAAATACTGAACTTTGATAAAATAGCTTAATACAATTAATTGTCTGTTTTTTAAAGGAAACATTTTAAATTATTAAACATGTTTTTAAAAATGGATAATGCACTACTTTCATCATGAAAGAGTGGTATTAAAGAGTAGTAACAGCCTATGAAAGACATTATTCTGATACAGAATCACTATGACATTAAAAACATGAGATGTATATAATTGACAAACTTATGGTATACTTCTTTTCATCATGTACTGGCATGGATTGTGTTGGGAGCCTCAGGTGGGATGCAGAGAAGGAAACCTTTGGTCACTGCAATTTGGATTCTAGGCTACATGGAGTAGGAATTTCAGGATGTCTGATAAATCTCCTTCCTTTTTAAATCTACACTTCATATTTTATAGAGAGGAAAATATTTTGCCTTTATCAAAATATTTAACTCATAATCCTGCTTCCATACTAACTGATGTGTAAGTGCAATTTCTGATTTAAACTCCTCTTGAAACAGGCAGTAGAGTGAGGGACAGATGTTGAACCATTGTCTTGGAAATGAGGATATGGTGTTTCTCAGTTTTAGTGCAAGACCTTAGATTAGCTGTGCATTTTTTGGTGTAACAGTTTTCAGTTTGTAAAATAAGGGTTATAATATTCATCTGCTCTTTAAAAGATTTCTCATTTTAAAAGCATTTACAAAATTAAAATGATCCAGAAGTTAAGTAAGAAAATTATTAATGTATCTTCTTAAGGGAAGAAGGGACTTCATGGCAGGAAGGAACTGTCCTTTGAAGTGTCTAAGTGAAAAAAATGAATTACAGCAAGAAATGTAGACTCCGACTTACAGAAAAAGAAAACAATTTTTTCTGCAACTCTCTATCTAAGCTGATATTGCTGTAGAAGCCGAGCTGTCAGTAACTGAGTCTTTGTGGATATTCTCTTTCTAGGCAAGAAGGGGAGAAAGTTGTAGTAATGTAATGATTTTATTTTATTTTATTGTTTATGTGTGAAAGGAAAAAATACATGTGTGCTCATGAAAGTGCTAGTGAAGTCTTACTCTACTGGTAGGAAATACTGTATTTACGAGAGGAAAGAGGCGAAGGAGCAGGTAGTCCCTACTTTAATGTTATTGAAAGACAAGCTGCAGGAGATTACTGTTCTTCTGTAGAGATAAATACTCTTCATGCTACAAATTTTTATACAGAAGTCTAGAATACACAAAATCCTAAGATTTTCAAAGAGACTAGTGAATTTTTAGGCCTTCTAGGAAGTATGAAGTATTTGTTTCCTGAAAACATAACTCATTTACTGCATTTTAAGTTGTCAGATGACTTTAATGTAACATGTTTTGGTATATTAGATACATTATGGCTGTTGTTCATCTACATGATTCTCAACGTTACCTCTCTGTCAGCATGAGGTGGCTTCTCTCCCTGACATTGCACACTAAGAGAGATAAGTCACTTAGGCTTTTCATCATTAATTAATCTTAGATTACATTAGTATTTATGAAGATGTTGAGATTTAAAGCCTTAAGGCACATCTTCTTTCTTGTGTAAGTTTGGGAATTCAAAAGATAGCAAATTGTGAGGAGGATCCTTCATATGCAATTATGTGTCAGAATAAACATTCTGACTCTGTCAAGATTTCTGCCCTGTCTGGGAAAGCATTGCTTGCACCATGCAATTTATTTCCATTAAATAGGGTAATATTTTGCTAATTTCACAAAATGAAAGAATAAAATTGTTTATCAATTTTCAGGAGAAGACTTTTTCCTGAATCACTTTTTACTTTAGAAAATGTATATTTCTTATTTCGCATTGCCTGTGTTTGTTTGTCATTGACTGTGAAATTCATCTGCACTACCTGACCCCACATGACCATCTGTCTGTTTTGGCTGGGCAGTGATGCCTGTAAGCACAGAGCTGACCTTAGCCACTGGCATGTTATGACCAAGGTCATTAATCCAGCTGGAAGGCTTGCAGGAGTCATGCTGGCCCACAGAAAAGTTTTGATAGGTCCTTTCCCAAGAGCTTATCTGCCAGATGAAAGGGCTGGTGGAACTGCACCACCAGCAAAATCTGGAGTACCTTTGAATGCTGCTTGCCTCTGAAAAGTAATAGAAAAAGAAGAAAGTCTGGTTTGCATTTTTTTTTTTTATAGTAAACAGTTTTTGGCTGTTCATTTACGTACAACCTAAAGACATTTTTCACAATCAAACTAACCAGAATCTGGGATCTATTGAAATAGCTCCTTTTAATCAGTAAAATAAAAGTGGTTGATATGAATTGAATTTCCAAATTAAAACTGCTTGATGTTTTTAAAACTGTGGAAACTTCACTAATTTAAATTATTAAGGCGTGTTGTTTTAAAGGACTTTTAATGGTACAGATATACATGTATACAAAACTGATGCTGAACTAAAAACCAAACCAAATGTTAACTCCGGTTTTCTTTTCTAGTTGTTATGAACTGAAAATAGAATTCTACTAAAATTATAAATAATCATGTTGATTTATGTCATATGTCTATGAAAAATATTATTTCTTCTACCAAGTGCAGCCTATAAATAAGGGATAAATGCAGGGAATTATTTTAGCTTACTTATTTATGAATGTGGTTTTAGAACAAAGTTTCATGGGACAACTATAGTATCTTTGATTTTTTTCTGTGATTTTTAGAATAATTTCTTTATCTTGAATCTTTAGTATCCTCAGAGAGACATTATACTCTCAGCTCTCTGGACAAGGACCACTTAATTAAGGAATTGCCCTAATGCTCTCTTTGCTGATTTCTCCTGAATTGTTTAATTAAGTATTCTGGTTTTATCCCTTTAAAAAAGATCTTATCTCCAAATATGACCAATGTTATTTTAAGTACCCACAGTATTTTCAGGCTTAAGACACACAGAGTGTTCTTTTCTTGACAAGCCTGGGTCCCAAGTGATTTCCCTTTCTTCTCAGTGGAAGTTTCTATAGAATTATCTTTATTTTGTTCTCCTGAGCCTATTTTTTCCCCAAAGAGCAAGTTAATTCCTCACCAAAGTGGAATCTTTCTGTCTTCTGGTTGTCCACTGAGGGAGAAATAACTGCTCTCTCAAACAACATCCTAATGATGAAGGGCATAATGAATAGAAAAGGTGAATCACATAATCTATAGACTATCCCTAGAAGAAGAAAATTGTAAATCTATCTCTCCTAATGAGGTGAGTTATTGCTGGTCCTTCTATTTTCTAATCGTTTAAATCCTAGTTGGTTTAATTATTTTGGCTGTATGCAGAAAATATTTTCAATATTCAGTTAGCTCTTCCATATGTCCATACCAATAAATACAATGAGCTGTCAGTTAAATTCTGGACTGCTGTAGCCATGACTTAGGCAAAATACTCTTTATTTCCAAAACCAGAAAGAATGGTGGAATTTCCTTTCATCTCTACTTGTTTTCGGTTTCAATATAATGCACTCAGGAAGGACTGTTGATATTAAGGATTACCTTTGTTGCCTCTTTGTGTGTTTTTGCTGCTCTTATTGCAGTAAGCAGGTAATCAAAACTTTTAAAAAATGTGATGGATAATCTTAAACAACACACCTACTAGGTCATGTTTATATCACAGATCCTGAAGAAGAGTTGAAGGGTGAGTTATGAAAAGCGGAACCCAGAGAACCCACAGTATGAATTCAGGATGATGCTGGAGCTTGCCATTTTACTGTCTGATACTCGGCTGTAGCTCTTATCTGCTTCCCTAAGTTACTGCTCCCAGGGACCTCTGTGATCCCTTTGTGTTCTCTTCAGAGCAGAGTAGCAATGCCCTGTTGCTACACAAGAATAGAGCTTTGCAATATGTCTATATTCAAAATTGTGGATGTGTGGGATGAGACTTAGGGAAAGGAAAGGGACTTTTATTGACTGCTGTGACATTGATACAGGGCACATTCTTTACTCTGAAGCAATTAAAAAATAAAATATCTTAGCATAGATTTTAATTAATTTCTAAGTTCAGAGAAACATTCAGACACCTATTATATAAAAACATTGAACCTTTTTTATGATTATGACTAAAATTATCTTTTTACATCTTTAATGAGGATGAAAGTGCTTGAAAAAAAAAATAATCTGAATTGCATTGTGCATTGATCTTTTTTCTCCTTACATAATGTGACCTGTGACAACTGCAAAGGTAAGTTCTATTCTCCTTCCAAAGAGAATTCAGAGAAATGTGAAGGTAGCATTCACAGGGATGTCTTATATGGAGAGGGGGCCCACCTGTCTGAGAGTGTGTCCTATAGGAGAAGTGAAGCAGTGGCAAAATGCTAATGGGAATTCCCGAATGAGTTAATGTAGCATCAGTGGGTTAAAAAATATCCTGGCCTCCAGGAAAAGATATTATATCACCATTCTTTGTGAAGCATGATCTCCAGAGTAAACTACAACAACTGGTCTCCCTCACAGTGAGAAATATATGGCTCTGCATTTCTGAACTGGGTCTAATAGCAATGGTGTAATTTTATGTTTAATAAAGCATACCTCACTCTGGTAACCTTCAGCCTATTCTGCACTTAATTTTATGAAATACTTCATTCTCTTTGTCTTTGGTCCATATTCCTCTCCCAGGATCAAGCCCATTTATTCACCAGCCTGCACAGCTGCAGGTTTCACAGTAGTACCTGAGCAGTCAGTTCAGCATTCAGGAGAAATCATGTACCTCTTTCAAATTCTCTGGGTTGAACGGGAATGAATGAAGAGGATTAGAAATCTGCAGAGGAAGCTAAGAGATATGAAGTCATATCCTTCCTTTTGCCAAGTGTAAAGATAAGAAAGGGTAACTATGGCTCTGCCTCTAAGGTTCTGGATTAAAATTATTTGGTTTGGGTATTGTAGATCTTCTAATGTGTTTTCTCCTAAGTTAGCAGATCCACCAAGCTACTGTCCCACATAACGTAAGAAACAACATAGTTCTGCTGAACAGAAGAAAGCTCATTGGTCCATCTCTCATGGTTTGTGAATGCATGGTACAGTACAACAAATACGGGAGAAAGCCCTTTTACAAGCTGGCAAAATATTTTCCATTCATGGAATTATGTGGACGTTTCTTCAGTGCTGCAGGATAACAAGGGATCAGTTAGCATATTCCACCTCAGATGGCTTCAGAGCCTTTTTTTTTTTTTTTTCCAGCAAAGTTATTTTTTCTAGTTCGCATGTGCTGTGCACATTCAGGAAGCAGGATTAGCTCATCATTGTCCTGCTGATGTCAATGAGCCTACACCAACAAGTTTGGCTAGGCTGCTTTTCTACGCTTTGACAGAATGATTTCAACAAGCACCTGAAAATTAGGACTCTCATTTCTGTGTTGCTTAGAAATCAAAATGATGCCTTCAATAGAATAAAAGCTTTTGAAATACAAGAAAATACAGTAGCAAATAAGAGCAAACAAGTTAATTTAATGTCACCACAGATAGATCAGAAATCATTAATTTCACATGAACTGTAATAGCTGACTATTAAACACTGACAAACTTCTTAAAATGTGTCTTTTTCATTCTGCTCATATTAGCACCCATTTCACTAGCAATACAGAACCCACTGTGTCTGCCTGACATGAATAATAAGCATCTGTCAGCATATCTGCGTCTACAATTACATTCTGAAACTGCTGTATGGTCTCTAAACAAATAGAAACTGAAAATCTGTCTGTTTCTATCCTGAGAGTTATTTTGGGAATCTGATTGCCCACAGTCCACAGGGAATCTAACCTTGCCCCATCATGCATCACAAAAGGCATTTAAGCTGCATGACCATTAATTTAATCATCCAGAAGTTTACCACTGGGAAAAGGAGGGTGAGAATGGAAGGAGACCTGAGAGGTGCATAGTAATGATTCGTTGATCATCCACTCTATGGAAACCATCATCACAACAAGCATTGTCTCCCTTGCTGGCAGTCTCCACAGATGACTGAACTCACTCCAAGCCTAAACTGGTGTAACAAAAGTATTACCACTTCCACAGATCTCAATTCCTATACGGAAGCAGACTTCCTTCAATGGGGGTGCTCCCTCTCAAGTAGCCCTGAGTTTAGGTGATCTACAGGGAAGTTTAACATGACTATACATATGCAATGGAGGAGTAAATGCCAAATTTCCTCTCTACTACTGCCACCCCAAAACCTTTCAGGGCATTCAGTTAATGTACTAAACCCTTATCACTATTTTTTTATTTCAAAGTATAATTCAAATGACAAAAGATATAATTTACAGAGATTGCTCTATTTAGGCACCTAGACACAAGTTATATACTTCATTTATCACTAAAATTGATCTGATGATAGAACTATGCACCCTACAGTTACACTTGTGTTGAACTGCCACATTTATGTTTGGCTTAAATATGTTTTAAAGAAAGACAATCAGTCCTGAAATAAAGTTGTCAAGAAATAGAGAACTGTTCTTTACCTCGGTAATTTATTTTGAGGGTTGATTCATTAACTGCTTCCTTCCTGAAATGGGTGCCTTTATTTTTAATATGAGTTTGTGTGGGTTTAGTATCCAGACTTTTAAAGCACTTTCTTTTTTCCTATTAAAGTACTATTTTTCTATTATGAAAAAGGTTGGTATTGAATTTTCTTGGAGGTATTTCAATACTTTAATTAAATAATGCCTCAGACTTCTCTTTTGATGAAGTAAATGGACTTGCCTCCTTAATTATCTCTCCTTTTTGCATTTGTACCTCAATTAAGATGTGGGGTTGTTCTGTGATCTCTCTTTAGTCTGTCAATCTCCCTTCAGAAGTGCAGACATCACAATAAGCTACAGTATTCCAATTTTATTTTCACTGGTGATCACACAGGTACATACTACCCACTTTTATCAAAATAATTTGTTGTTTCATGTCAGCTTTCCTAGGTGTGTTTGGTTGTCAGTCTGTCTGGGAATTGTGCCATTTTTATATTATTGACTTGCTTTGGGTATACAAAGTTGAAAATGCTGGTATCTGCTTCAAGAAATTAATCCAAGAAAGAGCTTGATGTAGACAGAATCTAATATGACCAGAGACACCTACTGACTTTAATTAGGCTTTATACAAATTTGAAAATACCTACAATCAATCAGTAATTGAAAAGAATGAACACAAGAAAAGAGAAGTACGCTGAAAAATATCATCTTCAGATAGATAGCATTGTGATTCTTCTAGTTTCAAAAATACATTTTAGATTTTATTTTATTTTATTATCTTACTAGTGTATGACTGGTAAACAGATGTCTGACAGCTTGTCTGAAGAAACAACACAGTGGAACCGGAGGACAAATTCTACAACAAAATTATACAGTCTTGGTACTTGTCCCATTGATTTAATTTCTTTAGAAGTATATATGTCAGCTAAAGCCAAGGATTTAACAGTAGCACTGTATTTTGATTTGTAATTTATTCATTGGAAACTTTTTTTTGAAAGTAGAAATCAATTTGAAGACCTCATCTATTATTTTCATTGTCAACTCCTATGGGAAATAGCTTAGAAAAATTATCAGAGAACACATGGAAACTTAAATCAATTTGTTAATAATTTCAGAATATTTATCAAATATAATTATGAAAATTGAACAAAAGCTTTCTGATACTGATTTTAAATTGCAGTTTCAGCAATCTACAGCCAGAGGCAAGTGAAAATGGGAAGCAAAATTAAGTTTCTCTGGATGATGCTGTCTAGAAATTACAGCCAAGTTAGGTTGGTAGTGCCACAGTTAAGGTTCATTCGTTTGGCAAAATCCTCAGCTTTACCAAAATACATTCAGTGAACCTCTGGACTAAGTGGAGAGCACGTTTTCTTTCCTTTGATTTCCCAGGACATTTATATAGCTATCAGCATAATATAAAATCTGCTCCCATCAGTCAAGAATAGTCAGGTTATGGGGAGAATATAGGTAAAGGAGAACAGTTTCTGTTGTAAGTGAATGACTAACCTCTAAGTAAAAGACACTGTTGAAGTTGAAGGAAGTCCCGATTCTCTAAGGCATTTTGGGAAAGCTCATCTTTGTGAACTGAGTAAACCCAACAAGGACTATTTTTTAGATTTCACGTGTTCTGTGCTGGTTATTTTCTTTCTTCTTATTGTAAAGTTTCTGAGGTGGTTTACTCAAGCTTTGAGAAAATTGAAAAGGAAAAATATCTAACCCTAATGGGGTTAGTTTTCCTAAAGGGAAAATATCCAACCCTAATGTTCCTGACAATCAAATAACTTTATATTTCTATGTAAAATCTGAACTGATGTAAAGAATTACTGGACTTAAAATGAATCCTAAAAAACTTAAAGGGAGGTAATGATATTGTAAAGCTCTGCTCAGGGCAAGAAATCTTGCTTTTTTGGCATAACAATTTTAGTATGAAATGTTCTTTTTTCACTTCTAGCGCTCACATCTGATACCCCAAACAATAAAAAAAGTCACTAATAGAATCCACCAAATTAATAGTGTTGTCAGACACTGACCATTATGATGTATCTTATGACACTACTATGATTTTAGACTGGACATCACAGATGTATGAGGTCCAGGGTGTTTTTAAGAACACCCCCTGTTGTGAGGAAGGAGCTTGCATGCCCTTGTGAGGTTGGGAACTGTTCAGGTGGTGGCATATGCTTCCAGCAGGGTCTCCCATGCCAGACAGATCTCAACTGAAGGGTCAGACAAAGTGTGTCCATGGGCAGGATGGGCTCACTAGCCTTCGGGCAACCATCACTAGATGATCTTTTGAGGTCCCTTCCAACCCTTAGGATTCTGTGATTCTGTGATCCTAGGAGGACAACTCTAACTTCAGACCTGAGCAGATGGAGTTCATTTAGCCATGCAAAGCCATCCATCTAAGAGAAGGATGCTCTAACCAAACCTACGACCTGAGGACTTTGCTGTCACCATACTAGCTCGCTAGGCCCTGGTAGATAAAACTCAGGTGTATAGGGTGGGGCCAGTTCCACGCACACTGTGTCTCACCTAAAATATCCACTGTGCAGGCCTGAAGGGTTTACCCACACTTGCAAAGCCCTGTAGCAACAGGCGAGGGATGAAATGGCAGGTGATGAGCTGCACTGTAAGTCACAGACCCAACTCTGCATGCAGGCAGTTCAGGACACTGGTCTCTTGAGCGACCCAGGAGATGACAGTCTTTTTGGCAATATCCTGAATGACCAAGCAGCCTTTTTTCAAGGAGAGTGCTGCTTTCTCCATGTGGAGAGAGGCGTGGAAAAGGTGGCCTAACCAAAGGTCATCTCCCCCTCCACCTGGTTGGTTAGCTGTAGCCAGTGGGCCTCTTCTGTTGTGGTCAATTAAAGACAGAGACAAAGGCATACACCTGCCTCCAAAGGTGTGTCCAGATTGACATATGCATGTTGGAACATCAGAGCAATGCTTAATACAATGAACAGTGGGTGTCCTGAGCGCCTTTCTGAGCTAATTGCCCATGAACTGTCATGACTCAACATTGATATTGCTGCTCTCAGTGAAGTTCACCTTCATGAGGAACGCAGCCCTAAAGAACATGGTGCCGGCTATACACTCTACTTGTCAGGCAAATCCAAAACTGTAAGTCATCTTTCTGGAGTTGACTTCATGATTAAAAACTTAATTGGCTCTAAACTTGAAAATTTGCTGATAGGTCATTCCGATCATATTATCACCTTACGCCTTCCACTACATAATAAGCAACATGTTGCTCTTTTCAGCATATATGCTACAACTCTGCAAGCTGACTCTGCAGAAAAAGACAAATTCTACTCCAATTTGTGTCGCCTCACTCAAAGGGTTCCTATATATGATAAGATCATAATCCTTGATGGCTTCAACTCCTGAGTAGGTAAGAACTTTGAAACCTGGAAAGAAGTACTAGGCAAGCACAGTATTTGAAGCTGCAATGATAATGGTCGCCTCTTGCTAGAGTTTTGTGTAGAGCAGCAGCTTACCATCAACAACACTATTTTCCAGCAGAAAGACAGCCAGAAGGCAACCTGAATGCATCCTCGATCTAAACATTGGCTCCTTATTTATTATGTCTTAGTGCACCAGAGATGTCTGGCATATCCAAATGATGCCTGGTGCAGAATGTCAAACAGACCACCTACCGCCATGTGCGTTGCAAACTTGACTTCCACTTCAAGCCCAAACCTAAGAGGAGTGGCATTCCGAGGAGGAGGCTCAATCATAGAATTATAGAATAGTTAGGGTTGGAAAGGACCTTAAGATCATCTAGTTCCAACCCCCTGCCATAAGCAGGGACACCTCACATTAAACCATGCCACCCAAGGCTTCATCCAACCTGGCATTGAACACTAACAGGGATGGAGCATTCACAACTTCCTTGGGTAACCCATTCCAGTGCCTCACCACCCTCACAGTAAAGACTTCTTCCTTGTATCCAATCTAAGCTTCCCTTGTTTAAGTTTGAACCCATTACCCCTTGTCCTGTCACTACAGTCCGTAATAAAGAGTCCCTCCCCAGCATCCCTTCAGATACTGCAAGGCTGCTATGAGGTCTCCGTGCAGCCTTCTCTTCCCCAGGCTGAACGGCCCCAACTTTCCCAGCCTGTCCTCATATGGGAGATGCTCCAGTCCCCTGATCATCCTCATGGCCCTCCTCTGGACTTGTTCCAACACTTCCATGTCCTTTTGGTATTGAGGACACCAGAACNTCCCCTGATCATCCTCATGGCCCTCCTCTGGACTTGTTCCAACACTTCCATGTCCTTTTGATATTGAGGACACCAGAACTACACACAATACTGCAGGTGAGGTCTCACGAGAGCAGAGTAGAGGGGCAGGATCACCTCCTTCGACCTGCTGGTCATGCTCCTTTTGATGCAGCCCAGGATATGGTTAGCTTTCTGGGCTGCAAGCACACACTGAAGCCAGCTCATGTTCATTTTCTCATTTCCCCCTAGTGAAGCCATGCTGGCTGTCACCAAGGACCTCGTTTTTCATGTGCCTTAGCATGCCTTCCAGGAGAATCTGCATCGAGAGACAGCTTTCAGGCTAGCCTTCAAACTAGGCTTGAAGACCATCTTACAGATTCTTCTCCTGAAGTGCTTTAGTAACATATTAAAAATAGCATCCTACAGTCCTCCATAAATTTTTTTGGGTTCTCCTTAAAGGAAAACAAAGACTGGTTTGACAATAACAATCAGGAGGTCCAGGAATTGCTGACAAGGAAGAGATCTGCCTATCAAGCGCACCTCGCTCAGCCACTTTGCCATGTAAGAAAAGCAGCCTTTTGTCTTGCATGAAGTAAACTCCAACAAAAACTTTGAGAGATCCAGAACAAGTGGTGGCTCAACCTAGCAGAAAAGACTCAATTATGTGCAGATTTTCGTGACCACAGAGGATTCTATGAGGCTCTGAAAGTAGTGTATGGACCCACATTTCAGATTCAGAGCCCCTGTCCTGGGTTTAGCAGTAGCAGTCAATTTTTCTTCTTCATAATAACTGGTGCAGCACTATGTTTTTTGACTTTCAGCCTGGGAACAAAACTGGTTAACAGCAATGTTTTTAGTTACTGCTCAAATGTTTAGTCTGAGCAAGGACTTTGTGAGTCTCATGCTCTGCCAGGGAGAAGGGGAGGCCAGGAGGAAGCAGAGACAGGACACCTGACCCAAGCTAGCCAAAGAGGTATTTCATACCATAGCACATCATGCCCAGGATGTAACTGAGAGTTACCTGGAAGGGCTAGTGCTCTGGGCGTTGGAGGAGGTATTCAGTCAGTGCTGGGTTGGGTGGGGTGTGGTGAGTTATCAGTTGGTGGGTGGTGAGATGCTGTATTCTTTTCCCTTGTTATTTCCTTTATTATCATTATTATTGGTGGTAGCAGCAATGATTTGTGTTATACCTTAATTACTAAACTGTTCTTATCTCAACTTGTGGAAGTTGCATTCTTTTGATTCTTCCCATCTCTCTGGGAGCAGTGGGAGGGCAAGAAAGGGAGGGTTGAGTGAGTGAATGAGCTGTGTGGCTGGGTTTAAACCACGACAGCCCCTTACTTAGTGCAGATGGCCAAATGATTCTTGCACATTAAATCTCCATCCTGAATCGTTGGTCTGAACATTTTCAAACACTCTTTAGTGCTAACCGTGTAGTCCAAGGTGAAGGAATCCAGCACATTTTACAACATCCAGTGAAAAACAAATTGGATATATCCCCTACCATGGGAGAGACTCTTAAGGCCTTCCTTTCACCTTCAGCAGGTGAAAACTGGCAAGGCAGCTGAGGTCAATGGAATCCCACCTGAAATCTGAAAGCATGGAGGCCAAGCACTTCATGCTAAATTTCACAAACTAGTTGTGCACTGTTGGGAACAAGGGAAATTACCATCAGATTTTTGTGATGCAATCATCATTCTGTATAAGAAAAAAGGTGTAAAGTCAGACTGCTCAAGCTACCAAGTTATAACTCTGCCCTCCATTGCTGGAAAAATTCTTGCAAGAATACTATTGAACAGATAAGTACCCGCTGTAGCAGAATAACTTCTACCTGAAAGTCATTGTGGTTTCAGAGCTAATAGAAGTGCTACAGACATGGTATTTGTTCTCAGACAACAGCGAGAGAAGTGTAGAGAACAGAATAAGTGGCTCTATGTAACTTTCATTGACCTCACCAAAGCTTTTGATACTGTGAGCAGAAAAGGCCTGTGGCTGATCTTGAACTATTAGGTTGTCCCCCCAAGTTCCTCAAAATGATTATTCTGTTACATGAGNTGCAGAGAACAGAATAAGGGGCTCTATGTAACTTTTATTGACATCACCAAAGCTTTTGACGCTGTGAGTAGAAAAGGCCTGTGGCTGATCTTGGAACGATTAGGTTGTCCCCCCAAGTTCCTCAAAATGATTATTCTGTTGCATGAGGATCAGCAAGGCCAAGTCAGATATGGTGATGCACTCTCTGAGCCCTTCCCAATAACCAAGGGTGTGAAACTAGGTTGCATTCTCACACCAAGTTTATTCACAATCTTCTTCAGCATGATGCTCCAAAGGGCTATGCTAAACCTCGATGAACAAAATGGTGTTTATATTTGATATCGTACTGATGGGAGCCTATACAATCTCAGGTGACTGAAGGCCCACACTAAGACCCTAAATCATCTTGTCCATGAACTGCTTTTTTTGCTGATGATACTGCCCTTGTTGCCCACACAGAAGCAGATCTGCAACATTTAACATCTTGCTTTGCAGAGGCAGATGAGATTTTTGGGCTGGAAGTCAGCTTGAAGAAGACAGTAGTTCTCTACCAACCTGCACCACAAGAAGATTATAATCATCCCCACATTACCATTGGAGAGTCAGAACTTAAGTCAGTTCAGCAGTTCAGCTATCTGGAAAGCATTATTTCCTTGGATGCCACGATCGACAAAGAGATAGACAACAGAATAGCAAAGGCATATAGAGCCTTCAGAAAACTCCGTAAAAGAGTCTGGTGCAATAGAAACCTGAGGAAAAGTACAAAGATTAGTGTCTATAGAGTCATTGTGCTGTCTACTCTTTTATATGGGTCTGAATCATGGGTTGTCTACTGCCATCTATCAGCGCTGCCTCCATACAATTCTAAACATTCATTGTACTGACTATGTGTCAAATGTTACTGTCCTTGAACAGGCAGGGGTCACCAGCATTGAGGACATATTGTTGAAATTGCAGCTGTGATGGGCAGGACACATCTTTAAGATGAAGGATCACCGCCTCCCTAATAGTGTGTTTTACAGTGAATTTGCCACCGGTTGCCACAAGAGAAGTGCCCCAAACAGGAGATATAAGGACTCCCTGCAACAATACCTTAGCCTTGGCCATATTGACTACCATCAGTGGTCCACCTTGGCCACCAATCTGGAGACTTGGAGGCATACCATACATAGTTCCGTTGTCTCCTTCGAGAGCTCACACAGAACTAGTCTCAAGGAGAAAAGACAATGTAGAAAGAATAGCTCCCTGCCTACCACCCAAAGAGACCTTTTGCTGTGCTTTTCGCAGCCGGATTTGCCTATCCCACATTGGCCTTTTTAGTCATCAGTGTGCTTATAGTAAGTGTGGATAAAGCCCTTCCTAAATGTTCATTCGCGAAGTCAAGCCATGATGATGATGATGATGATGAGGTAATTCCTTACAATACATCAGAAGCTGTTGTGACCACAAAATAACATCAAATTAAGCTAGAGCTGGAAGAAAGGTGGAAAATTAAGCTTTTCAATAATATCATTAGCATTTTCACATTACGTCCAAGAACTCTAGGCAGCATTGCACAATAACACATTATTCTGTAATGTATTGCAACACATTACAGCAGCATACTTTTTTTTTCTTTTGGTTCATGTAAATAAAGGAAACATTATTTTAATGTCCTCAGGAAGACAGGTTTCATAATAGCAGTTTGAACTGAAGCTTCAGTTTATGTTTATAAACAAGTTTTTATGTTGGTAAAGAGTGGATATGTGTCACCAAAACTGTCAGTTTTCTTTTGTGCCACTTATGTAAACATTTACTTATGAGTTTATTGTTAGGTATGCATGTGTTTGCTGAAGGTGCTTGAAAGCTTGGGCAGGTAAGAAATGTTGTTCCAGGACAGAATAATGGTTCAGCAATTCCCATAACCTGCTTTAATGATGGCCAGTGATGGGTGTTTTATATCTACTTAAAAGTACAATAATATATCATGCAGATATGATTGTCCTTATCCTACACCACCCTGGCTGAGGAATACTGAATCATCAGAATTGTTTATACTAAAACTGTTTAGTTATAAATCTTTTTTCATTATTTATTCTGATTTTGCATAGTTCGTCCAGTTTTAGAAAGGAATAGCTCTACTGATGTCAATACGGTTTCACTGAAGGGTTGAATGTCTAGGAAGCCAAATATCAGCGGTGATTCTGGATTTCCAGTTGTGTCAGTGGAAATGTGTGCTCATCCTCCTAAATATGTGAGTAAAAGTATAAAACTGAACACATCCTTTTCCATTCTACCCTCATAAAGTCCTATTCAGTGTTTAAGCTGAAAAATTAGAAGTTATATAGTGATGTTCATATATTAAGTATAAATTGTAAACACAAACTCAACCTTAGATATCTTATACTCTTATAGTGTTGCAGTTTTTGTTAGTGTTGGTGTCAACAGGCAATGTAAAAAAGTGTGGAAACTGCGAAAAATCAAGCAGGAGCTAGATGAAAACTTAACTAAACTTCAAGAAGAAACGGTGAATGTTTTTCATCTATGTGGTTATTTTCCTAATAAACACTGAAAGTGGATAAGGAGTTTCTACATTTTATTAAAGTGAAATCCTAACTCATATTCTGACTATTGCAAACATGAGCATACCAGTTTACTTTGCAATTCTGGAAAAAAGTGGATATAGTTATTTAAATAGAATTCCTTTTCTATTTATGATAGTCTTTGTGGGACTTTGCTGAGCATTGTTTTATAGAATCATAGACTCATAGACTAGTTAGGGTTGGAAAGGACCTTAAGATCATCTAGTTCCAACCCCCCTGCCATGGGGAGGGACACCTCACACTAAACCATTAAACCATTGTTTTATGACAATGCTGTTCCTCATTGTCTTCCACAAAGCATTGCTGCACTTTCATAGCCACTCATCTTTAGTTCCTTATCTCTTTATTCCACTAAAACAAAGCCTTGATGTAGGTCAGTGAGGTTTGGAAATTAAGTCCTATGGTTTTGATTACGATTTCCAAACAAAATTAGATTATCTTCCATCACTTCCGTCTAATTGTGCATTTATGTGTGTGGAAAGTTTTAGTTATCAACTTAAATGTTTAACTGTTTTCTGAACAATGCAAACAAAAAAGAAACAAACAAACCATCCTTGAATTATAATTACATAAATTGTAAATAAAAATGTTACATTATCTTTCTATTCAAATATATGTAGGGCTTGCTATTGAATTCTCCTAAGGTCTTCTGTCTCAGCTGAGAGAGAAGAAATACATGTGTAGAAGACAACCAACAGATAACATGAGTTCAAGGACCCAGACGTAAGCTATTCATCAGATAATGAATTGTACAGGTGACAGAGTGTATATATTAGTTGTTCAAGTCAACTGTAGAATATTTTGCAAGGTCATGGAAAATTTCCTTGATGAAGTAAAAACTCTGCTGTATAAAAATCGATTTACTCTGGTATCAGGATTTGATCTAGATCCTTTTCAGAACACTCTGCCCAGCCATTTTATAATAAATGATACTGCGCTATGTATTGACTTTAGGTTTCTAGGGTTTATCTAATACTGGATTCCATTCAAAAATTCCCCAAACCAACAGACAGATAACCAATACTCTAGATCTAATATTTTGTTCATATATTAAATTTGCAGATCTGTGAAATTAATTTCAGACAGAGTTTTCATTTGTGTTTGTTCATCTTTCTCTTGCAGTTTAGCATACTGCAATACATTTGTTTCTATTCAGTACATGGTCCTTTGTATTTTGCTCAGTATTTTAGGAGAGGATGGACACAGATTAATTAGAAATGTGATTTTTATAAAATAAAAAAAAGTAATGACAACATTTCATGGTGTTTTAACTCAAAGCTTGGGAACAAAAAAGCCTTTTTTGCCCAGCCATGTTATACAGTTAAATGCTTGTGGTAGTAATACCATAGATTAATTTACATGTGTCTCCCAGGGAAGTTGATGGGAAACTGCCCACAGATTGAGGGCAGCCTGTGGTTCTAAATACATGATACATAGTGTGAAAACTCCAGTAATGCAAAAGATCTCTACTTGTGTTTAGCCCACTCTTTAGCTTGCCATGGGTGCTGATGGATTATTCCCTAATGGTGAAAAGAAGTTGTATCAGCTGTTTGTGAAAAATGGACTCCTCTAAGGAAGAAAAAGAGGTAATATATTTTGAAATATGGAATAGAAGCAGTGTTGCATTAATTAACAATGTAAAACCAGCTTATATCTGATATAGTTAATTTGGATATTTTTCACTTAAACTGATTCTTATAAAAATGTTGGCCTAGATCAGTACTAAGTTAAAGTGTATTAACTTCATACATCAATTTTGATGGAGCCATGGAGATGCAGAGAGGGCAGGCATTAGGAGTCAGAGCCTAGAGCCAAATCAGCACTTAATCAGCTAAACTGTAACTCCAATGCAACTTAGGCAGCTCAGTTCTTCTGACTGACCCACAAAATCTCTGTTTGGCTGCTTAGATCCCTGATGTGCCAATAGACTTTTAGTCAGCAACATTATTTAGCTCCTTACCATGTAGAAGTATGCAGATATTGTTTAAGCCAGACATAGTACTTTACTCATTCATCTCATACCTAAGGCAATGAAATCAAGTTGCAAATGTGATTAGACACATTTTCATTAAAAAAAAAAAAACAAAAAAAAACCAACAACCCTGGATTTTTTAATATTATTTTTTCTTTTTGTGAATCAACGATACTTTTCATGGTGTAAAAATTATGAAAACTAATGGTTCCCTTCTGTAAAGGTCCTTTAATCCAACCTGCAAATGGAACAGACGCCCATTTACTCCTGCAGGGAATTTGACTCAAACTGAAGAAACTTACAGTGACCTGTTTCTTTGATTCTAATAGGGTTCATTTATACCTTAAGGGTATGCTGGACATCTTTGTTCTCCTTGAAATCCCAGCCAACAGATATTAAAGGCTGTTCAAGAAATAGTGCCCATAGCAAGCAATTAAAAGAAACACAGACAGTGTTCAACCAAGGAAAGGTACTTGTCCTTCCTATGTCTAAGGAAGGACAAGCTGTTAACAGCCTGAAAGAATTTCCTGATAAAGTCAAAATAACTTGAGAAGCTCACCTTTACCACACCCACAATTTATATAACTGTGTTGCTGAGTAGAAAGGGAAATGTTTTTGCTTGCTTTAGTCAATTATAAAATGATGCAAACAGAAATATCAAGGGAAAGATTTTAATCCATTGGCTTTGCTTCATTCTGACCATATAAATAATATGAATTAATATGAAAATCAAGTTAATTGCCTTCTGTTCTAGACTTTTTCTTACCTGCATGTAGATGTTGCGAGGATGTGGCTACAAACAGCAGCAGCTGTAGGCTGTTTTGGCAGACTATGATCCTTGGGCATACTTTTGGTCATACCTTGACTTTGGACATACATCAAGAGCTACTCAGAGCACTTCTGTGCATGCCAAACTCATATTTTACCCTAGATAAAATCCTAGATGATATGTGATCTTGGAGTGCATAGAAGTGGGTATGTGCCCTCTTTTTATTCCACAGCAGAGATGGGAGGTTTCTAGCATCCATGTTTTGTCCTCTGTAGGGGTATTTCTAATTTTCCTTGCATTTCACCTCTCTATAAAGTGCTGTTGTGACAGCTGACTAACAACATTTTGACATTGTTCCTATCAATTTGCCAGGTGTTTTCCCTAAAGCTTTGAAGTCTCCTTTCCTCACCTTTCCTCATATGTCATTACCTATGAATTTTCTAAATCATAACAGCCTCTATTGGTCCTGTTTCCTCTATTGCCAATGTTCTCTTGATCTGTTTTAATGGATTTTTAACTCCTTCTCTTTGATCAACTTTTTTTTAGGCATAAACTGTATACATCCTCCATTTAATTTAACTTTTACCTCCATATGATATTTTGGTATATAAAGCATAACACCAGAGTGTCAGAGACATATTAAGACGGGCAGGGTTAAGGGAGTCCATACAATAAAATAACATTACATTACAGTATTGTACAAGCAACTCAGAGTACAAGGAAATGCATGATACAGCATAATATTTGCATCTCTGAATTTGGCACTGTGTATTCTTTGATGTTATTGAGAATGTCTACTTATTGGACTGTAACATCAGCTAAGAAGTCAAAATATAAAATGCTCAGTTTCATTTATGTTTTCACTAGCAAAATGAACTTTAAAAGAAAAAAAGGGCTTTCAAAGAACTGAGAAGCTGTGCTTTAAAAGCAGCTCTAAGTAATTTTGAGGCAAAGGTACATACATGGGATGAAGAAAGCAGAGAGATAGTTTTGCTACTAATGCTGAATGAAAGTAAAATCAAGCAGCACTGCCGATACAGCCTGTTATGTATGTTCTCTATAATAAAATTTGAGAGAGACATTTCACATTCTACTCCATGGCTTAATGACTTAATTGTACCCTTAACTCTATAACCTTGCCCTAAATGTAACTGATGGTTCATGAAAACCCCTTAAAAGAAATAATCCTACAAACTTTTCATATGAGATGATTTTCAAAGCTCTCCTCCAGCTATTAATTGTTATTTAGTTCAACAATATATATGACATGTCAGTACATTTAATTATATTAATTATATATAATGATTCTGACAAAAGACATACCACTTCCATTACCCGGCAAAGAAATAACTTAAGAAATTAAAAACTTCAAGGTGAAAGAAAAGGATAACAAAGAAAAATGAAGAAAAGACAAGAAATTCTTAGAATGAATATTATAAGGAAGAGTAGAAAAAGAGAAAAGAAACAGAATCAGATCTTGGTTTCTCCACTTTTTTAGTTGTCTTCTTTTTTTAATCATATTTTATTTGTAGGTAACCACAATTCATAGAATTGCAGAATCATAAATTCATATAATCTGTTAGGTTGGCAAAGACCTTTAAGATCATTGATTCCATCTGTAAATCTAACACTACTAAGTCTACTACTAAGCCATGCCCCTAAGTACCGATTATCTGCATATCATAAACCGCTGCTAGAAAATATTCTGCTTCCTATGGATAACATTGACAATATGCCTTCTGTCCTGGGTTTAGCAGTAGCAGTCAATTTTTTCTCCTTTCTTAGTAGCTGATGCAGTTTTATGTTTTGACTTTCGGCCTGGGAACAGCTGATAGCACCAATGTTTTTAGTTGTCCCTAAGTAATGTTTATTCTGACCAAGGACTTTCTGAGTCTCATGCTCTGCCAGGAAGGAGGGGAGGCCGAGACACCTGACCCAAGCTAGCAAAAGGGGTATTCCATACCACAGCACGTCAAGCCCGGGGAGGTAACTGGGGAGTTACCTGGAAGGGGACACACCAGTTGGGCTCATTTTCAGCGGGTGGTATCGTACTCTCTTCCCTTGTTATTTTCTTATCATTACTATTATTGGTGGTAGCAGTAGTGATGTGTGTTATACCTTAGTTACTGGACTGTTCTTATCTCAACCCGTGGGAGTTGCATTCCTTCAATTCTCCTCCCCATCCCTCCGAGAGCGGGGAGGAAGCAGGGGAGTGGGGG
>NDXB01005722.1:64092-77848 GCA_002631895.1 Agapornis roseicollis | reverse complement strand
GGGGGGGGGGGGGTGGGGGGGGGGGGTGGGGGTGGGGGGGGGGGGGGGGGGGGAGAGTGAAAGAAAGGAGGGGGGATTGGAAACTGGGTTTAAACCACAACATTTCAGAGACATATTCAAAGGGTTGAGTCATCTGAGAAGACTATTAGGTGTTCAAATTTTCTTAACATAAGACATTCCGATAGCATCAACATAAGGCAAAAGAATAAATAATATTATGACACACACTAAAAGTTTTATATTCTCAGCCATTTTTACTGCAGTTCCAGAGGAAATATGATAAATGTCACTATCCATTTATAGACAATAGAGAGAAAATCTTTGCCACAGAACTAATTGAATGCATTTTTAGCACCGATACTCACCAATAGGTGCCCCATTACCTAACACATTTTATATATGGAAATGGCTTACTTGTTTCTGACTCAAGAAAATCAGTTGTATGAGGGAAACTAGTTATTGTTTCCTACTAAAGATGCAACACAAGATTTGAAATAGTGCACTTTCAGTCTTCAGACTATCAAGTATGTAGCTCAATGTGATCACTGCCTTTCCCTACTGTTTTTTTGTTTTCTCTGAGACCACCATTAAAACTAGCTGTTGGGTTTTTTTTTTAGATGAAAGTAAATGCGTATATCTTTCCTTCATTTTTATTTATAGCTTTTAATTTTCACTAATATAATGAGCTTGGTAACATTTTTGTATCACTACAACTTTTACAGTAATATATTCTATGCTTTTCTGAAATACATTTCTGATGGTGCAGATGATAAACATGAGAAACTGCTATGTAATTCTTGACACATACATGATCTGCTAAGGAAGAAATGGTGCTTTTACCTTTGCAATTCAGGAAAAAGGTAAGGGTTGTGTTCTTGTGATATAACTATCTACACTGGGGTCTCCAGAAAATATCTCTTCAATGCATGCCTCAGGAAGTACTGAGTTCATACAATGTAGTCACCTCCAAGGACTGACCCATCTCCTTCGAAACTTGTAAGCCGGTCCTGTCTGTTTTGTTGACCAAGGCCTGACATGGTATAGAATTTTATTTTTCATACTCTCCTTCCCTCTTTTTGCTACAGAAATGAGTTCAGACCTTACTAGGAGTAGCAGGGGTGGGTGACTACTCTATAGAGCCATCAGACTCCTAAACAATTGGCAGACAGAAATGTAAGCTGCTTACTAAAGCTCTTTGCATTGTTCTTCAGAAATGACTGCTTCCTGTGACTGCTTGTACATGGAGCCAGGTTTTGGCAGTCTTATGCAGTAAGTAACATACATCATTCATTGCTGGTTTAAGTCTGGGCAATAAACATTTTGAAATACATATCAGAAAGAAAAGAAAAATCCAAGAAGAGAACTTCTGGTTCTGTGTTGCTACAAATGGATGAAAGAAAATTATAGAATCACATCTAACAGAGGTCTTATCTTGTAATGAACAAGAAATGCTGAGAATGTGAGGAAGTGCATTTGACGTGATACTGTTGCATGATATCTAAGGCTAATACCTGATGAAGTATGAGTATTTTCTAGTGATAGGTAGGGAACTGTTGACGCAGGAGTCACAGACAACGCTGAGACAATCAATGTGATCAAGCGAGTGCCATTTTATTAGACAAAGTGTCAATGTTATATAGAGATTCTTAGCACAGCTACAGTGATTTGGCAATTGTTGATTGGGCACCTTAACCCTTAACAATGCTCGGATTGGATAACACTGTCCTGGGAACTTGAGCCCCAGAACTTCTCAGCTCCCCCTCTCCTCTGCCTGCCTCTGAGTTCTTACAGGTGGTGTTTCTTTTACTCCCTAATCCATGGCCTTCAGTTTATCTCGACTCCATTTCTGTTCTCAGGCAGGTGCCTTGCACCAAGGTCTCTGGATTGCTCACAAAATGTCCGTTGTCAGACAGCCTATCCACAGGGAACAGTCACTAAACCCACAAAGCCTGGGAGACTGCATCCTCTTAACTCCTGAGAGTTCACAGAGACTTCAGCTGCAAGCACCCAGAAGTAGATAATTCATGATAGTCATTGTCAGAGTGGGTCTCCATAAGACTGTGTGATGCAGAAACTAGTTTTGCAGTATAAGGCTTCCTTAATATCTTGCTGCATTAAAAGTTTTCATGGGTAACAGACATGAGTTACTTTTTGTCCTTAGCTAACATTCCTTTGCAGCTAGGTACCATGATCTTTGTTCTTGTTCTGTTGCTTTCTCAGTGTTCATAACCAACCCAGTTTTGTATAGATAAAATTTAAGGGGGACCATTATAGTCTTACAGCACTTTGAAGATAACAACAGCAGCAATATTTAAAATTTTAGATTATAGATTTTTTTTCTGACACTTAACCTGCACTTTAGCTTGGCAAAGGTTCTTGTGTAAAAAACTGCTGATTGCTTAATATGGACAATATACATGGTTTTTCTTCCATAACTCATGGCAGCGTCTGCCAACCTTCACTTTCAGTGACTCCATCTGCATCCTCTCTGGAGCAGAAATTGTCAAGAACTATAACAAACTGCAATGTGGTATTAAAGATATGGTTGTCTACCAGGACATGTCCTTGGAATACTGAGGCTCAGCGTTGAAGTCGATGAGAGTAGATCTAAAAGGTTTTGAAAAGCACAATGCCTTCACTTGGAGCTTTGTGAACAAGAATGTGAAAGCTGACTTCGAGCATTGATAGAAAGGTCCAATTGACAGAATAATAAGAGAAAACATTAAAATTGATGAAGTTAGAAAATCAGAGAGTTTTCCTTCTTGTTGGATGCTGTAGTGGCTGCTGCAGAAGAGTAGATAAGAAGAAAGCCCAAAGATACTGTTTTATATTAAAATAATCAATCTATTTCTGTGGGATTTTCATATTGCCAAAACTGCAAATGTATATTTTCCAGTGTATTTTCTACCTGTGTTTCAGAATTTGAAGTATGCCTTTGGCAGTTCTTCTGTGGGAATTAATACTGGATTTTCTTATTTTCTGTTTTCTGACAGTTTTTCAAAATCAGCTTAACTTTATTTTGGACAGGAGTTCTAATCTATTTTCTGCTCTTTCACTGCTAAATAGCAGTGAAATTTTAATAACAATTGGTAAGATAAGTCCCAGAGGAACAATAAGTTAGTCACTAAACATCAGTTCATTGAATGCTATTTCATCCCTTCATGTTATTAATCATTTGTGAAACCTAGTTGTGTTTACTGATGTGATATTAATAGTTCTAAAAATCTGAAGGAAAAAATATTCAAATAGAATTGAATTTGTTTGGAGGTGCTTTCAGTTCAAATACTGATATCTGTCTCCTATTCCTGTTTCAACAACTATGAATCAAGAGCTGGAAAACTTTTACTGTCTGTGCTCTCTCAGCATAATGTTGGCACTAACTATGATCTTATGAAGGTATAAGACACCTGTGTCATGCCTCCATCTATCTATTTCTAAAAGAATTGCCTCTCAAGTAGAAAGAAACTTTCAGATATTGTTGTTTTTATTCAGACTGATAGTTTGGAGAGAAAATACTTAATATCAAAGACTAAAAATAGAGCTCTGCAACTAGTCTCTGCCAACTGATAACTGTACAGGATATAATTAATTTACACTGGTTTTACCACAGGAACTTTTTACTTACACTATTTTCATTTATTTTATTTACGTATACTATTTTTACTACAGGAATTTTTAACCCACTATCTTCTAAAAATACTTTTCTTGGTTCAAGGGCAGATTTACTACCTGTATTTTCTTTTCTTCTTTGGGCCATGTGGCAGGGAGCCTTCTGCACTGAACCCTTCCTTACCTATGTATCTATGCATCTGTATTCTTCAGGCATTCTACTAGATGTCTGGCAGGTCTGGGGCTGAAAAAATGATAATTCTTCATTCCTCTGGTTGTGCATCCGTGGGCAGTTTTTTCCCCACTGGCATAAATCAGAACAATATCAAGGGTACTTTCTCTTACAGCTGCTTGGAAAGTTTGGTGACCTGTGGTAGCAGCCAGGGACAACCACAGTCTGGAACAATTTTCTTTCCATATTTCTTTCTCTCAAACACTGCTTTTTTGGCAGGATCCATGCAGATAGTTTTAGAGATAACTATATCAGCTCTTCTGTGTTTGTGCTGCAAAGTGCTATGGTTATGGCCCAGTTCCACCTTCTTTTTAATTTCTGAAGAACACCTCTTATTTCCCTTAACCCAGCTTATAGATACTAAGCATTTTTTGTTTCATCAGGCCATGGTAGAATTTCATACTCCAGTAAAAATATTTGCACTAGTTTTCCACTCATGACTGCAGAGAGCAATGACATAATGTTTAGTCCATAGTGTCACCCAGGTACTCTGGAAGGCTTTTATAACATATGCTTAAGTTATATAACCAAGTTTTGGTGATTCCTTTCAGCTTGCAAAATCACAGTTAGTTCAGCTTTGTCTCTCATGCTGCAAAATGTTTCAGCAAACACACCAACAGTTAGGCCTTGTGGTACTGTATTTTGTATATCACTTACCCTTATTCACAACATGGCCAATTGCATTTTTATGCAACAGGTTTTGGTGAATCATGGAAAATCTGTAACCAAAAGCATCACATACTCAGTCAATTTTTATGTGTTTGCACTTTTTCTCTCAGCTGACTTTAGTTTTTTACAACTCTCAGTGTCTGTGAAGAGGTGTATTTTCCTTATTCATCCTTCTCAGTTCTCTCTTGGTGAGCTTTTGTAAATTTAATTAATATATTCATACAACAGATTATCTTTCAGTGGGCATATGACATACACCAATAATTATATATATATGGAAGACATATATAGACAAGTATATATATAATTGTATATATTGCAGTGGGCTTTGAGACTACAAGAGTACTGGTGAAATTTTCTATCTTTCAGGATGAATTAAGAGGGAAAATCTTAAAATCAGCAGTAAAAAGAGGCTCCCCCTTCGTGCCATGCCTCAGTTAAGTTTCTCAGCAGAGAAACACATCTATTTTCCTTCCCAGAGAGTAAGTGCATAAATACACAAGCCTTACACTTACCCAGACAGTACCTCAAACACCAATCTTTCCTGAGTCTGTCTGGTTGAGTGGCAGATGGTAATCAGTGTTTAATCTCCCAGATGAACACTTGATCTAGTAAAAAAAATACTTTAATATTTTAATGACTGTGTAAATGTTTTATATAAAAGAGAATAATAATATCAACAGGATGGAAAGGGGTGGGTGGAAGTTGAAGGAAAACCTGCTTTTGAATTACAAAACTACCTTTTTTTTTGAGAAGTTAAAAATACACATTCGTGTCTTCTGAAACAAATTACTCCTACTGTAGGTGTGTGTAGTAAGCAATGGGCTATTGCACAAAGTAGAAATAACTTAGTCTACTTCTCTTTCAACTATTTTGCTTTTATTTATATAATTAATTTTCTTGCTTTTTCTCCCAGTATCCCAAATAAATATGCCATGTGACAAATTGAACATTTCACAGGTTCAAATCAGGTTGGTTTTCTTTTTAGCAAGAAATATATTTTTTTTAGGCTCTGCCTTGTTTTGCCTTACCTTGCCACTAAAGACAGCATAACAGATCAAAGACCTTCTATTAGCTAAAGCCATCTAGATCTGAAAGAAAAATTTTTATTTTGGTTTTGATTTGGAGAAAACTCCAGGAACTTGCCAACAAAGTTTTAAGTTGACAAGCAGGTATTCTTTATTGCGGTGCTGGGAGACACGGGGGATAGCTCCTCCAAGCAGTCTCTCGCAGACATCAACCAGGCTGTGATTATATTGTACTTAAACATACATATTCATTAGATTACATACATTACATCATACTTTTCAGAGAATGCTTCCTGTATGCACACAAAAATGTGGTAGTGGGCTTTCAGACCCCCAGTTGTTATTTCTTCATAACTTTGTTTTAGAATCATTGTCACATCAGTAACCACCAGGTGGTTCTGGCAAAGCTTATCTTAGTTATTTTGTTTTCTGTATAGTTGCTAACAAAGCCTAACATTCTTGAGGTTACTTATTCGCAACCCTATTCTTCAGTCAACCCCATTCTTCAATCCCCCCTTTTCTTGTTGTTTTGAAAATTCTTTTGCAACTGAGTTATTTCATTTTTATTTAAAGTTTCCTGAAGTATTTCACTGTTTCTACTTGATGCTTAATTTTGTTTCTCTTTCATTCATTATAGTTCCTCATGGTTTGTTTGCAACACCAAAAGGAGCATTGGAAAGTTATACTTGTAATTACAACCATTCCAATTATTACAAATACAGTAAAAGACCAACTGTCTCAACCAGGAGAGATTGGGTTCCCATGATGTTAAGTTTTCCCAAATTTCCTCATATCCCCATGAGGTGTTGTCCTGCACCACCTCATGAAATATTTCCGATTTGTCTTAAAGGGGACAGGGAGGCCAATCAAAGGAATACCCGGTCTCTCTCTCGATTTAGGTAGCTGAATACAGATCCAACAATCACTCTTGTTTAAGACATTAGTAACATTTTGTATCGATCTCAGATACAGATTTTGATTCAATGCTTCTGCACCTATTATTATACAAGTCCAAATTATGATCGATGTAGTCCCATATGTATGGGTCCTGAAGAATCGACATGCCATACTTTTTCTCAGTTCTGATGTGTTTCTGGTTCTGGTGCCTTCCTGATTCTTGAGTAATGTATCCAAGCAGGCTGTTCCTGTATCTTCACTGCTGTACTCAGTAATACCTGGTATGGTCCACTCCACTTCTCTTCTAGGGGATCACCTGCAAAATTCTTAATAAAACCCCAATCTCTCCTGGCTTAAAAGGATGAATAGGGTAACCTAAACCTCTCACTCTTGTCCCTATTATTCTCTTATTTATTTCTTCTAATTGTTTTCCCAGGGTGATCAGAAGCTGTCAGATATAGCCTGCTCCCACTTCCTGAAGACTTTCTCCTTTAAACTGAGACTGATATGGTCTTCGATATAAAATTTTGCATTGGTCAGCCTCTTCGTTTGACTGAGGTTTAGTTTGAATTCTTAACAGAGCCAGTGGTAAGGCTTGGTACCAATATAACCTGACATATTTTATTAATCTGTTGTTTGATCAGATGGTTCATCTTTTCTACTTGGTGACTGGCCTGAGGCTTGTATGGAACATGCAGTTGCCAATCAATTTCTAATTTTTTCTGATTTCTTGTAACAATTTTGCACCAAAGTGTGAGCTTCAGTTGGAAGAAATTGGAAAGAGATATTCATGTTATTCTGCTTTCATAAAACTACCCTAATAAGCAAAATATGGGATTTTCAAGCCTCTGCAGTTTGATTCAATTAACAAGCTCTTGGTAAGTCTCTAGTCCTGTTCTCATGTGGGTTTGGGACTGTGATTTTTGGAATGCAGAAAGCTAAATTACACCTATCCAATTCTGTGCCCCTAAACCCCTTTTCATGTGAACCCTTTGGCTTGGAAGCACTCTTTTTAACTATGTCATATTTTTCACCCTTGTCCACTTTTGTTTGCCAGAGAACCCATGAGCAGAAATCAGCTTAGGATCTCAGAATGATACAGGAAGGTTCAACAAGTCAGAAAAACGGTGAGTATGCAACACCCTTAGGTGTAGAATTGTAGAACCACAGTTTGAGTTGCAATAAACATTTAGAGGTCACCTAGTCTAACCCCCATACCATGGGCAGGCACATGTTCAACTATCTCAGGTTGCTCAGAGCCCCATCCAGCCTGATCTTGAATGTTTCAAGGGATGTGGCTTCTGCCACCTGTCTGGGCAACCTATTCAAGTGTTTTGCCACCCTCATCATAAAAGATTTCCTTATTATATCTGTCTGAATCTATCCTATTTTAGCTTAAAACCATTACCCCTTGTCCTATCAACAGGTCCTGTTAAAAAGTCTGTCCTCATCTTTCTTATAAGCCCTCTTTAAGTAATGAAAGACCACAATAAGGTCTCCCTGAAGGCTTCTTTTCTCCAGGCAACACCAACTCTCTTAGGCTTTTGTCACAGGAGAGGTGCTCAATCCCTCTGATCATTTCCTGTGGCCCTGCTTTGGAACAACTCCAGCAAATCCATGTCTTTACTGTGCAGAGGTGAGGTGCCTTTCCATCTTTAGTCCAGAGCTGATACTCTTGCACTGAACAGTCATCTGCTCTTCTCCTTCTTGATTTACACCATGTGCTGGCCTATCATTTTCTCTTCTAGATGCATGGCAGAATTTCATTCTGTAAGGGTGAATTTCAATTCTGTAGAGCATCATTTAACTTTGGAGTAAATAATCTGACCACAGACTAACATGTCTTGGTTATGCCTGTGTAAAAAAGAAATAATCTGGTTCCTAAAACTTCATGTAAGGAATCTCTGTGGTGAAGTATCTGCTGTTAGTCAAAATTTCTTTGAATAAAATCTGTTCCTAGGGGGCATTGTTACCATATCAATACTGGACAAAATCTTCCATCTCTTGTGTAAGGCTAGAATAAGAGAATGAATAGCCCAGCAAAATGCTGGGTCATTTTGGTTGGAAGTTGTGTAAAGGACAAATATTTTCATTAGCATAAAATTGTCTTTAATAATCTTGGGAGGTTTTCTGGCTTCTGAAGAAACAGAGATGGGAAAATAATGAAGCTGAGTAAATGGAGTTTGAGTGTAAGGTTATAATAAAACATAATGTTAATTCATCCAGTTTCAGGGTTAATTGTAAGGCTTCAGTACAGCTCTGATGTTATTGGGCCAAATTATTTTTCAATGTGAGTAGAAATAGGTTTGTAAGATTGGGAAAAGTAGTTGCCTCAACATCTATGTGAGACTGGAGAGTAATTCCAAATGCATTCCATAGAAAAATATTGTGTATAATTGAGATATAAGGAGGAAAAGAAGCACTTGTCCAGGGAAAACATGGTTTCTTTCGCTCTCAGGCTGTAAATTCAGCAATTTCCCAAACATCAAATTGTCTTTTTATATTCTCCCTTCCTGCAAAGGGGGACCTGACAAATGTGGTTATGAAATATATAGTATCTTATTATGTACTGCATTATTCACCAAGTGGTGAGTGTGTCTTAGCATTATAGAAACAAATAAGAGAACACAGAGCTTACCCTAAGGAACTTACAATGTAGGTCAGACATGAGCAAAACAGCTCAGGTACAATAAAAACTGACTGACAGCACATGCCCAAGGTGATGAGGAAATTTGGAAATCTTTACCAAGGTTAAATTTGAAAGATTTAGGGGAGGGAAGGAGGGAGGGAGGTACTTTAAGGATTGATTTGAGGGAGATGGATGAATAGATAATATAAGAGATCATTTCATACACAGGTCTGCAAAGGTCTGATCCAGCCTTGCAGTAACTGAATCTATAAAGTGCCATGAGTGCCCTGCTACAGGGAATCAACAGAGAAGAGGGCAGTAATGCAAAAGCCTTTGAAGGGATAATGTCAAAGGGGCAGAAAGGAATTTGTGCTGTAGGTAAAGTAGCAAAAGAATGATGATGAAGCCATTTTGAAGGAGTAGGATAACTGGTAAGGGCACTCTGGAGTTCTTAAAATGTAATTAAATATGGCTGCGATACCAAATGGAACCTCTTGATTCTTGGTTTTCTCTCTCTGACCATGCCACAGCGGATAGAGATGAAAATGACAAATGGGCTGTGTTTTAATGGGAAAAAAATTCCTTTTATCAGCCTTTCAGCTGTCTTGTCACTTTATGCACTCAGCAGTTAAGCTAAACTGAATGTTAAGGTTCATCCTACCGTTCATCTTTTCATCTTTTTTCTAGGCTATGTTAATATAAAACTGTCCTAAACACATTTACTAATCGTCTATTAATAACCTTGTGACATCAGCTAACTAAACATTTTCACAAATGTTTCCTTTCCCTGCCAAAATCTATCTTTGCTGTCTTCTGCTTAAATAACATTCTTTATTCAAGCTCTTTTAATTTAATCAGATAAATTTCTCATTCCAATTTAATTTTGAGGTTTCAGAAATTCATCATTACTACAAGATTTGGTAGCAATAGTTAAGACATAACTACTGATAGATATCATTCAGAATGATAGTTTGTTTAAAGAAATGAGACCAAACTCCTTCTGAAAATGAATATATATCTACACTCAAACTAACCATTCAAACAAAATTCAGACCTGACTAAAATAAGAATTAAGGAACTAAATCTATCTGGCAGTCATGTTTTAGAAGATAGCATCATTTTCTAACATGGGAGAATGGGAAACAGATTAACAGCACTAACCCATTCAATAGGAATTTGCAAACTATTTCCATCATCTGAAAATCCCAGAGGAATGAACTGCCAAAATCAACTGGCATGGCATGTATGGTTCCTGAGGGTACGTTCTGTGAGTCACCCCTGCTGGTGGCAGTGCTGACCCTGCTGGTGGTAGATAACCTCCAGTCCTGAAATATCACACTGCATTATTGTTTTTACATTGAAGTCTATTACCTTTTTCCTTCTTTTTTTTTTCAAAATGCTGATATTTTTGATATGAAAAAAAAGGAAGAACTAGATATGGCCGGCTTGTTTTTCAATAGAGAAAAGACAATGTTACTAAGACTCAGTCAGAATCAGTCTCAATCAAATGCTTAACTTCTCTGTATGCTAGAGTATATGCTAGAGTATAGACAGCTGTGGGTAGTTGGGTATCTTGATTTATCCAGGTTTGATAATGGAGACATTTTAATGCTGTTGGGAAATACTGCAATAAACTCCCAGCCCTTATTGTCTTAATTGTTCCCAAAAATGCAAAAAGAGTTGCCCTTTTGCAATTTTATGGTGGGTTTCTCTTTTTTTCCCCTCTTGAGATGCAAGGCTGGTGAAGAAGTTGTCACCTCGGCCTGTGTCAGCACACTGCAAGGCAATGTGCAAAGATATTCTGTACGGCACTTGCTCCTTTGCCAATGCTGCAGATTTCAGATTCACTTCACCCCAGCTGTTGCCCAATTTCCATAGCCAAAATTAGTGGAAGTAAGAGAGAGGCCTGAATGCTGCTTCAATAACTGATGGTGGCTGCCACTGCATTGTCATTACAGGTTGGAGAGAAAAAAGGTTCTTTCTGTAAAAGTGACACAAACTGCAGATTTTAGTAGAGACCCAGAGGCAGCGCTGAACCTCTCCCTCTTACTGATAGACATTGTAAAGTTAATTAAGACACTGGAAAGAGATTTGTAGGTCCCCTTAACTCTTTGCCAAGTGTATAGGGCTATCAGAATATCCTGTTCCTTGCCCTAATAATAAACTGAGTAGGGATGAAACCTTCTTTAAAGTTTTTTGCTTACAATAATAACCTGAAATTTTTGCATTCTTCCTGAATTAGTGACTGTGAGTGGTGACATTTACCTCATTTCCATGTGATTTCCCCTTCTCTCTCCACTCATTATAACTCCTTCAGGAATTATTTGTATTAAATCCCTATTAATAGCACTAGGGAGTCAATCAGACTTCCTAAAGGAAGCCACTGGGGATTAATAGAAAAACTCTCTATGCCATGTTTTGTGAGCTGTGACTGATTCCCAAAGTATTGAGTGGACTTGAAATTAGCAAAAATTGCTTGGGGTCTCCTCCATCATGAGTAGAGGTGGACCACAGGACAGCCCTGGCTAACTGTATGCCACAGGTAGTTCAAATACACCGGAGACTGACTCATATATCATCCAAATCCTCTCCTGAGCACCTAGAACACAAGAGGAAAACTATTACACACCAGGTGGCAAAAATCAAGACTCTGCTTTTGTTTAGGTAAATGGACCTTGAATCTCTTTTCTCAAGCACTCTGGGAAGAGATACAACTGAAATATCGCTTTTCTCAATTCCTTTGCTTTTTCTATTAAATATTTTACAGATGTATCCAACCTCCTAAAGAGAAAAAGAAATTGGGACAAGAACAGGATTAGGTTATTTTTTAGGATTTTTTTCACCTCCTTTTTCTGCCTAAATTCTTCTTCTAATTATCTACAGACCTGAGTGTTGTTTTTTTTTCCTTATTATTGTAATAGAAAATACAGTGATGATAAAAAATGATGATGTTGATTTATATCACTACAAGATGTTCTCAAATGTGAATTTCTTTAGGAACAGCAACACACAACAGTAATAACGGGTGGGGGTGGTGGTAACAAGCAGAATTTAAGGATAGAGACAAATGAGAGAAGACAGACACACAGAAAAATTGTTTCAGGAATCAGAAAAGTGTGTCTTAGGTGAAAGGATGTGAAAGGGTAGAAGGTAGATGAAAATAAAAACTAAAAAAGGATTATTAGAAGGGCTAGGGAACAAGTAAATATTAAGAGATTAAAATTCTTGATGAGAATGGGAGAAGCACAAAGAAAAAATAAGAAGATTTGTGGGTACACCATAGAGATATTTTTAGTTTTAGATACACAGCAGGAGGTAAAAATCAGTGCTAGGTTTAAAAATAGTTCAAATTTTTACACATAGAGCAATCATTTTGAAAAAAACCTAACTATTTAAATGGAAGCCAAATCATAACACGTTAATCCAAAGATTCAAGCAAAGAAGTTTTTATACACATATGCACATATGCAGAAAAATTGTGAACTACATTTCTCTTAGACTATATTTAATGTGAAGAGTTAAGAAACTGTATCCAGTTACCTTGTAGTTTGAATAATTGAAATATTTTTCTCTCTGCTTCGATCAATTCTGCTATTTTTCCTTATAAATACATTCAAGTTTAAGTAGGAAGCAAAATCTGATTGAAAACACTTTCAAAAATATATCTTGCGCTGCACTTCCCATAATCAAAGCGTGTATGATTGCTACTGTAGCAGAATGTTAACAGAGACCTTGATGAAGGTCAGAAGTCATCCTGAACTGTGCAGAGAGCATATCCCCTCCTTTCCTACAGTAAGAGAAAATGACTTTACAGTTTGACAATCTTATTTCAGACAACATCAAACTGTACATAAACGTGTATTGTCAGTAAAAATATAGTTTAATCTGTGAATGTCAACAGCCAATAGAGGATGAGGTGTATGTGATTGGCCAAAACTGAGCTTTTGAACTCTCAATCTGAAGCTTGCTTCTTCCTAGATACAACTGTCAAGGGCTGGTTGTAAATTTTGGAAGTGCCTGGGCTAAACAGAAGTATCACATCCCTCCAATTAATATAAAGTCAAGAGGCAGAACCAATGAGGAACCCAATTTCGTTGTCCTTCTTCACATATGCTGCATAGTTTGGGAAAACTGAGAACCTTTTCCTCTCTAAAGAGGAGCTGGCACCAAAAGAAGAGTTCCCACACTCCCAAACAAAGAATCAGTCTTGGAAAGACAGGTTGGAGGAAAGACCTCAGAAGTGGGTGCAGATGCTGGAGATCAGCGAGACGCATGAAGATGAATGCCAGGGGATGCTCCAGGACCCTGACGGGTGATGTCCAGGGTGGGTAACTGGGAGCAGTAACAGAGCAGAAACTGACACAACTTTTGGGATTAGGTGATGTAGAGCTAAAGAGAGGAAGTGAGTGAATGAGTGACTGCGTGAGATGATCAAGTTGGTTAAAAGTGGTAATCTGGTTGGCTCTTAAACAAACCTCAGTACCAGATCTACTATGGTCTGTCATTGACTCTGTCTTGCCCATCATGATAAGGATGTAGTAAATTAGCATTGGAGTTCCAACAACAGTGAACCTTGGGAGGAAATAGTTAGAAAGAAAGCCAGTAACTTTTCACGTGGCTGGTCAAATATTTCATAATATGTTTTGAAGATGCCAAGTATTGTCTTTGTTACTTTTTTTTTTTTTTTTTTTT
>NDXB01005722.1:50324-60618 GCA_002631895.1 Agapornis roseicollis | reverse complement strand
TAATTTTTTTTTTTTTTTTTTTTGGGGGGGGGGGATACACAAACTGCCATTGAAATTGAAGTGTCAAAAAAAATCTTGTACCCTTGATTACAGGTTTACGACAGATATACAAGCTATATTCCTATCCAAGTATTTTCCATCATGACAAATAACAAGACACTGTTATAAAAAATGAGTCCTGCTAGGTGATGACTACTTAAAAGAAAAAAAAATGCACATTTGTAATCTTAAATTTCCCAGACATATTTTTTCAATGTCAAATAACCCTGTCAATTGCAATGTCATAAAAATCTAGTCTAATTAAAATGCTGCTAGATTTTAAACAAAAGAAAATAATAGAGAATTCCCTTCCTGAGGCAAAAGCAAAAGCAAAATTAAGCATTAGAGTGTTACTATTAGATATAGGTCTCCTATACTCTTATTCGAAAAATATTTTCCATGTTTCTCTTTGTAAGGTGGCCCTCCACATCTCTAAATTTTGTGATTTTTTTTATTTAGTGCTTTATTTAAAACAGATCCACAGAGATTAAAATTAACATTGAATGATTCCAAATTAATGGCAAGATGAAAGATCTTTAAGGCCTTGCAAAAATTGCTAAAAGCTTTTTTTATATACCTACTGAAGTTTGATTATTTTCAATTATAGCAGACTGAAATCAACCAGGTAAGTAATCCTGTTACTTTAACTTGTTTTCTCAACTCTATTTCAGAGGTAAGAGCCTGGGCAGATTGCAATTAAGAATGAAAGCATCACCTTATCCAGTCTGCAGGCACTGAATGCAGTAAAAAAATTAAAAATACAACTTTGGGCCAAAAATTTTAAAAATAGACTAACAATGAAATTTCGAATTCTTTGAGTAGATAATAAATATGAACACAAACCAAGAAACAGTTAATTCCCTAAATCTAATGAACCTGTAGCTTTCGTGTAACACAGAAGAAATAAATGTGCAATTCTAAGCACCTGTAATTTGAAAAATTAAATTATATTGCCCGTGTCAAAAAGAGGTTACCCACTTACCCTTTTTAGTCTCTGCTACCCTATCCCATGCCACTGTATCCCTTAGGAACATAGCACCACTGTTAATTCAGCTGAGGAGGAATGACTGTAGAGTTTGTCAAGTCAGACTCATTTAAAGAAAAAATTGTGCTATCTTTCTGTGAGTTATCCTCAGATAATCTATAAATATTGAGACATCCTTTTTTTTCTGTACTATTTTCACAAAGTATGTTGGATAAAATTCTTTAAAATAGACAGAAATGCCTTAAGTGTTTTACACGTCTTTAGATAAATGTCTTCAGTGATCTCCTACCTGTCTATACTGAACATTTATGAAACAACTATTATGAAGTAAAAAGTCTGTAATATAATAAGGAACAAATATTTTAGTCCTGAAAACATTACTTTAGAACTCCTTAGCTGGTAAAGATGTTGAAGAATTAATCTCTTACTAAAGCATTCAGAAGTGTATAGCAGGTGTTCTTGAACCCCATACCTAACCAAAATTCATTGCTTCCTGTAGTTTAAGGCCAGGTAGCTTATTCTCCTTGTCATTATAACCTCCTGCCTTTGAAAACCCACCAGTTCTCACACATACAGAGCAGATCTGACTATAGATTTAACAGGCAAACAAAAAATGGAATTGCTGGCTCAGGCTGCAGAGGTGTTAGACAGGTAACCTTCCTTTGCTGACAGTGTGCCCTCAACAGTCACAATGTGACAAAACAGAAACAACTGATTTTTGGTTCCTGTCTCCCCAAAACAATGGGTGTTTTCAATGTGTGTTCACAGACTATTTATAAAGAACTAGTAGACTGGAAAGAAATTGCATCATTCCAACAAGATTTCTCATTAGCCTATGAAATATTTATAGCATAAAATTGATTAACTACAGTTACTATGAAGTATATGAGGATTAAGGCTCCAACTATATTGGCTATAATCTTTACAGACAGTCATGAAATAACTTAAAGTGGAAAGGTAAGTAGGATATAGATTTTGTCTGATATTCAGAAAGAATTCCAAATGATGGATTTGTTTGAGGATCAGTTTATGATCCTCAAAAGATGACTAATCATAGTAATTTCCTAACCTTCAGAATGACAGGTCACTTTTACTCTAGCTTCTGTAATGTGATACACCAGCAGGTGATTGATAGAGTAAACATAAAAATAAGAATATAAGAATAAGAGCACAAGAATACGCAACAAAATTAGAGTTAATTAAAAGCTGTGTTATCTGAAGTAGGAGAATAGATGTGAATATAGACAGTGTTAGGTTATCACTATTTATCAAAACAGAAAGTTAAACGCTTTTGTGTGCATATGTGTGAAAATAACTGTCTAATTTTATTATAGGAAAGTCCAAAAAGGTATTGCTGTCCACCAATTAGAATATTCTTCCTCAAGAACCCACAGAGTTTATGTCTGAAGGGAGAATATGGGATAAAATATTAAGATGCACATGCAACAGCAAAAGCTATTGAGGATAACAAGTGGGACGGTAGTCTTTTCTAAAATTTTGCTAAGATATCTGAAGTCTTGTGATATTAAACATATTTAAGTGATCTTAAAGATGATTTCAAATGCAAACCTGACGTAAAATTTTCCTGGATGTATGATGGTTTTAATCTTCGTGCATGTTATGTTATGAAACAGATGGTGTCTGGGATCTTAAGTAAGTTTTCTTCAAGTGTTGCCTAGAAAAACTCTTAGGATGTTTCAGAAATGGAAGCCAGCAAGAATATGAAATTCAGAGAAATAAAAATCACTGGAAAATATGATCATTAAAGAAGAGAAGAGTGAAGTAAAGATATCACACAAAAGACAAAAAGCATGACACCACTGATATATGCTGAGCATTTCAGACGTGCAAAGAAGAATTTCAGACAGTCAGAAAGGACACTGAACATCACCCTGAAATCACTTATTTTAGTGTCAGAATTGTTTCCCTAGTAAGACTCATAGCATTGGGAAGGTATATTGCAGTAAAGTGTAAAACCAAAATAACTGGTGAATCTCAGATGCAGAAATAAGGTTGTAAGATGCAAGTATTATAAGGAAAAAGCATTTCAGAAGTTCTTTTGACTAAAATTAAAACATTGGGATAACTCAATACAAGATAGCTATTGGCTGTTTTAGCTGTAACTACAACCACTAGGCAAAAAGAAAACCCAAACAAAAATGTCAGTCTTTAGGACACTTGAGTAGGATGTTTATCAATAAGTTTCTCAAGCAGTAGTGGCAGATACTTATGACAAAATGTAATTTGATGATAAAGTGTCCAAATTGAACTAGAAGTTTAATTAGACCCATGCAGGAGAAGTACTTCTTGATATTTCTAAGGAAAAATTTCACCCCATATCCAAATCTAGCCACCAGATCAAACCTGGCATGCATGCAAGATATAAAGTTAAGAATCAATGACTATACTTTTGATCCTTTAGACTACAAGGTGGTTTTGGATGGGACTTTGTTATTTATCTGGTATATTTTAATCTTGCAGAGCACTACAAACGTCCATAGTTGCTGAAAGCAATAATACTTTTGAACCTTCCTGCAGACAAAATAGAAATGGGGAACAGGAAGTATGTAAAATAGGAGAAAGAACAGTTCAAAAGAAAGAAGTAACAGAATCAATAAATGGAAAAGTGATGAAAAGATGGAAAAAAAACCCCAAAAAAATGGAGCAAAATAGGAAGGGCTATTCTCTCAATGACCTTTTTTAATATATAAAAGTCAGTCATCCATAGTATAACATCCCACAGAGTTATCCTGGCTCACACTGGGCTCTTTATTTATGAAAGCACAGTGTGCTGGAATGACCACTGACATGAAAATGAATTGATCAGGGATTCTGTGTACATTCATCTCTGTAATAGAAGGAACAGCTTAGCAATGTGTAAGAAAAAAGAAAGAAAAAAAAAAACAACCAGATTTGAAAGGAATGTTTATCATACCAAATGGATTGAGTCAATTTGAAGATCTCATTTTTTTTTTATTAAAATCCCTCTGATTTCAAATGTAATGCACCATATGTTTCTTACTCTATGGCAGGCAACTCCAATAATCAATTTCTTTACAGCAATATAAGTGAGTATTACTGGGTTAAGCGTGGATAATACAGCTCTGCTTAATATTACTACTATTATTCTCTCAGGCCTGTAACCCCTTCTAAGATGTTTGTTTAATATATCAATGTGACGTACACTTGGAGCCTTGCTTTCCCAATATGCTTACATCTTTATTTAAGCTTGTGCCTATGATTAATGAAATGCGCTATTTCTGCTTTACTGTAATGGATAGCTATGTTAGAGCAATACACAGCTTAGTAATGATATCTCATTCTATAGATGACTTTATAATAAAAATACATAGATGAACAAGAGCTGACAAATGTATTTTTACTCTCTATTGTTTATCTTGCTCTCTTTGATATCTCTTTATAGCTTAAATGACTTTCCCTATAAAATCTCCCTGGTAACACTTCTTGAAAGTTCACTTTTGACCATGCCAGGGATCACATTGACCCAAGACGTAAGGACAATGTGTTGGTACATTCACAGACTGTACACCAAAGTGCAGATTCAAATGTGCAACTCCTTCATTTAGAAGGCAATTGTGCACTTCAAAGGACTAAGAAAAGTATGTCATATCCCATGGTTCCTAAAATGTTAAACCTTATTTTTTCCTGAAATGAAAGAATTATTGCAGTCTTTTTGCCTACTTGTATCAAGCACTACAGAAGAATAATGTGACCCGCACCTTTTGCAATAGTGGACTAATTTATTTACTTGCATGAATATATAGAAAGGACCACGCTGACAAGGTGGAAGACTAAGATGCACCTTGAATTTATCTGTTGTTGTGTTTATATTTAAAACAAAAGTGGTTTAGGATTTCTTATTTATACTTAATTGTTTCTTATTGGCTTAAAAGAAGGTACTTCTAAACCACAAACAAAATACTCAACTGATTCAAATTATGCTACAGTGAAATTCTCAACATCCTACTCCAAATGAATACAGTAAAATTGGAATAAGTTTAGAAAGAATGGTTAGGAAGACAAGGAGTGTCTTTTAAATTAAATAGGCTTTTATTCCAAATTTTAAATTACATCTCATTCAAAAAAGTGATAATAAGTTGAAAAATAATCTATGCTCCCTAAAAGCTACGACAAAAATGACTAGGGAATGATGAGTTTTCTAATAGCAGAATGGCTTTCAACGGAAATAATGAGTAATAGGTTTAAAACAAACAAAAGGAAGCAATTTCCCACAGAACCACAACACAAACCAGGAATCTGTCACGGGAACTGCAAAAAGAGTAACTGATAACAGGTTCAGAAATGGATTTGTCAAATTCATGAAAAAGAGATACTCTGACAACTGTAAATGCAGAAATAATAGATGGAAGTCTTAGTCAACCTCTGGAACAGGAAACACTTAAAGTGAAGTTTGGAAGGGAAATGGAAATATCAAGGAGAATATTATTCCTTATTATTTAGTTTGAAGAATATTTTTTCTCAGTTATGATTGAAAACCATTATTGTGGTTGTTAAAAAAAAAAAAATTGCCTTGAGAAACCCTGTACTAGCCCTGTATTGTCATTATTCAGCCATTTCTTCCACTGTCTATTGCACTTATCTTTCATAACTTCCAACACTTTAAAGTTTATCATCAAAGGCTTTTCTCTCAGTTTCAAAGTTGACCTTGGAATTCATCCTGCAATGACCACAGCATTTATCACACCAAATGTTTTGGAGAGTACGACTTATAAAAGAGTATACTAGATCATAAAATAGTAACTTTTATGAAGCAAACAGGATATCAAGGTCTTAAAAATGCTTTGGACCTCTAAGGTCCAACAATACATATAATGAGTGCTTCAGGTTTTTTTCAGTAAGAACAGGTTCAGGCTTTACATCAAAACATCTGTTAGATTGTCAAAATCATTTTCCACTTTTCCCCTCGGAATTTCCTTAAAATGTAATGCTTTACAAGAATTGTATTTGTCATTTTGATTATACTCAGCATCACTCGGAAATGCTCATGTTATTCTAAACCACTTCAAATTACAAATCCAGTATAGTTTATTGTTGACATTAATGCTGCAGTTAACATCACCATATTATAGAATTACTTCAAGATTTTTGAGGAATTTTAAACAGTTTCAAATGCTTTCTGAAGGTCACAGTTGCTCTTCTTATGTAACAAATTTTTGTTAGGTGAAGATACACAAGCTCTGTTGCTTTTCTTTACTCTGAGTTGGAAGCAAGACACCAAAGTAAGGAAAATTGAAGCCTCAGTTTAGCTATGGCTTGGTTGGTAATTGCAAAAAATTTGTTTGACATGGTCATGATCCCCTAAGGGATTTTAGAAGTTTTCAAATGCTGCGAATATCTTTATGGCATTTAAAGATTTCATGTGAAAAAGATATAGCATAAAGTTGTCTTCCTTTAAAATTAAATTAATTTGATATGTGTGTTCCCATTTCTTCTCTTTTTTAAACATGCATTATGCTTGATAACCAAATGACTTCTATGTGAAAGAAATGGAATGTGCTGTGAGGAATTTTCAAGTACATATACATGGTATTGTTGTTGAGACGTGCTCTCTGGAGTGTGAAATTTTCTAATAGAGCCTGACAGAATACAAAGTTGCTTGGATGTTCATAAAATCATAGAACAGTTAGGGTTGGAAAAGACCTTAAGATCATCTAGTTCCAACCCCCCTGCCATAAGCAGGAACACCTCACATTAACCATACCACCCAAGGCTTTGTCCAGCCTGGCCTTGAACACTGACAGGGATGGAGCATTCACAACTTCCCTGGGCAAACCAATCCAGTGCCTCACCACCCTAACAGAAATTAATTTCTTCCTTATATCCAATCTAAGCTTCCCTTGTTTAAGTTTGAACACATTACTTCTTGTCCTGTCACTACAGTCTCTAATGAAGAGTTCCTCCCCAGCATCCCTATAGGCCCCCTTCAGATACTGGAAGGCTCCTAGGAGGTCTCCATGCAGCCTTCTCTTCTCTACGCTGAACAGCCCCAACTTTCCCAGCCTCTCTTTGTATGGGAGATGCTCCAGTCCCCTGATCATCTTCATGGCCCTCCTCTGGACTTCTTCCAACAGCTCCATGTCCTCTTTATGCTGAGGACACCAGAACTGTACACAATACTCCAAGTGAGGTCTCACAAGAGCAGAGTAGAGGGGAAGGATCACCTCCTTCGACCTGCTGGTCACGCTCCTTTTGATGCAGCCCAGGATATGGTTGGCTTTCTGGGCTGCAAGTGCACACTGTTGGCTCATGTTCATGTTCTCATTGACCACCACCCCCGAGTCCTTCTCTGTAGGGTTGCTCTGAATCTCCTCTTTGCCCAACCTGTAGCTGGGCCTGCGATTGCTCCCACCCAGGACCTTGCACTTGGCATGGTTAAACTTCATGAGGTTGGCATCAGCCCACCTCACAAGTGTGTCAAGGTCCCTCTGGATGGCATTCCTTCCCTCCAGTGTATCCACCGAACCACCCAGCTTGGTGTCATTGGCAAACTTGCTAAGGGCACATTCAATCCCACTGTCCATGTCAGCGACAAAGACGTAGAACAAGATCAGTCCCAACACCGATCCCTGAGGGACATCACTTGTCACTGACCTCCAGCCAGACACTGAGCCATTGACCACAACTCTTTGCGTGCGGCCATCCAACCAGTTCTTTATCCACTGAGTGGTCCACCTATCAAATTGATGTCTCTCCAATTTAGAGACAAGGATAGAGACAGGGAGGTTGTGAGTGCTCCATCCCTGGCAGTGTTCAAGGCCAGGTTGGATGAAGCCTTGGGTGACGTGATTTAGTGTGAGGTGTCCCTGCTTACGGCAGGGGGGGTTGGAACTAGATGATCTTAAGGTCCTTTCCAACCCTAACTATTCTATGATTCTATGATTCTACGTTGTGTGGGACAGTGTCGAACACTTTGCACAAGTCCAGGTAGCTGACATCAACTGCTCTATCCCCATCCATCAGTTCTGTAGTCCCATCATAGAAGGCCACCAAATTGGTCAGGCAGGATTTCCCCCTAGTGAAGCCATGCTGGCTGCTACCAAACACCTTCTTGTTTTTCATGTGCCTTAGCATTCCTTCCAGGAGAATCTACTCTAAGATTTTGCCAGGCACAGAGGTGAGACTGACTGGTCTGTAATTCCCCGGGTCATCCATTTTCCTCTTCTTGAAAATGGGGGTTATATTTCCCTTTTTCCAATCATCAGGAACTTTACCTGACTACCACAATTTTTCAAATATGATGGCCAGTGGCTTAGGAACTTCACTCACCAGCTCCTTCAGGACCCGTGGATGGATTTCATCAGGTCCCATGGACTTGTGCACTTTCAGGTTCTTAAGATGGTCTCAAACCAGATCCTCTCCTACAGTGGTCTTCATTCTCACAGTCCCTGCATCTGATGTCCAAGACTTGGTTGGTACGGTCAGATCATTTGCCAGTGAAAACCAAGGCAAAGAAGTCATTCTGAACATCAGCCTTCTTCAAATTCGGGGTAGCCAGTTCTCCTGATAGATTCCAGATGGGGGCTATGTTTTTCCTAGTCTGTCTGTTATTCACTATGTACTTATAGAATCCCTTCCTGTTATCCTTAACATCCCTAGCCAAGTTTAATTCTAACTGGGCCTTAGCTTTCCTCACCTGCTCCCTAGCTTCCCAGACAGCATCCCTGTATTCTTTCCTGGCCACCTGTCCTTGCTTCCACCTTTTATAAGCCTCTTTTTTCCTTCAAATTTTCCTCAGCAGCTCCTTATCCATCCAAGGAGGTCTCCTGGCCCTCCTGCTGCACTTCCTTCTAGTTGTGATGCAACACTCCTGAGCTTGTAGCAGGTGATCCTTGAATATCATCCAACAGCCTTGGGCCACCCTGCCCTCTAGGGCTATATGCCATGGAACCTTACTAAGCAGGTTCCTGAAGAGGCCAAAGTCTGCTCTCTTGCAGTCCAGGGCAGTGAGTTTGCTGCATGCTCTTCTCACTGTCCTGAGGATCTCGAATTCTACCACCTCAGGATCAGTGCCTCCAAGGCTGCCCTGGAGCTTCACATTTCCAACCAGCCCTTCCCTGTTGGTGAGCACGAGGTCAAGCAGGGCACCTCTCCTTGTCGGCTCCTCTATTACTTGCAGAAGGAAGTTGTCTTCCACACAATCAAGGAACCTCCTGGATCACTTGTGCCGGGCCATACTATCCCTCCAAGAGATGTCAGGGTGTTTGAAGTCCCCCATGAGGACAAGGGCCTGTGAGTGTGAGGCTTTTCCTATCTCTCTGCTGAGTGCTTCATCCACAGAGTCCTCTTGATCAGCTGGTCTGTAACAGATCCCCACAGTTATGTCTCCCATCGCTGTTCTCCCTTTAACCCTGACCCACAGACTCTCTGTCGACTGCTCACCTGTCCCCAGACAGAGTTCTATAGTCTCCAGCCTATCCCTAACATAGAAGGCAACTCCCCCTCCCAGTCTGCTGTGCCTGTCCTTTCTAGAAAGCCTGTAACCTTCCATTCCAACACTCCAGTCATAGGAGCCATCCCACCATGTCTCTGTGATACCTATTATATCATTCCTTTTGTTTTTCCCCATGCTACGGGTGTTTGTATAGAGACACCTGAGCCAAGATTCAAATGAAGCAGGCTCGTTGGCTGGAGTGGTTGGAATATCTCTACATTGCACCGAGCATTTATTATAGGTGCTGCCAACTGACTGGGTGTGTTGGGATGGAATGATGCCCCCCTTCCTCAACACATCTAGTTTAAGGCATTGTCACAAGATTAAGTGCAAATAGAAGCGTTTGGTGTTTGGTTTGGTTTTTGTTTTTCTGTTTTTGGTTTTTGGTTTTTTTTTTATTGCTGTTGATTTTTAAGTTTTCCTTGCATTTGTTACAAATAGAAGTATTTCAGAAATACTGTAATGTACTATAAGCTTCTGCTTTCTGACAATTGTGACAACAATGACAATACCAACCTTTGAGTCTTTAGATGTCTTCAGGTTTAGGAAAACTATTTTGAATGGCTTAGAAGCATACCCACAAGATGTCTGCAGGACATGTATGTCGGGTTTTTTTATTTAGTTTGGAATCAAAGACTGAATGGTTGCTCACTTCACTTTTGGAGGCTGGTCCTTCTAAGGTGGGTCTATGGAAAACACACAAAGTAAAAGGTCTTAAACTGCCTCTTTTGTTTTGCCTTTCCTTGAGATTAGAGATTCTTGCCTACTGGACTTCAGGGAAAAAAAAAAAAAAAAAA
>NDXB01005722.1:33209-49768 GCA_002631895.1 Agapornis roseicollis | reverse complement strand
GGAAAAAAAAAAAAAAAAAACAAGCAAAAAAACCAAAACAAAAGGTAGTAATATTTTTGCTTATTCTCTCTTTCATAGTGAATCCAACATCCTTTATGTTTTATCTGTTTAACAAGTGTTTTCCTGATGCATTTAAGTGTAGCACAATGACTCTTGACCACCTTTTAATAATAAATAGCTGAGATTAACCTATTTGTTCTTCCTAGAGAAATATTCTGCTTTCTTCTCTTTTTTTTGAATAACTTAGTTACTATTCAGGCAAAGTTTAACTACCCTGACTTTCTAATTAAAGAGAGGTCCAACACTACACAGAAGCTTTCCAGTGCTACTTCTGGAATAAATAAACATTACCTTTCAGATAATCCCAAGCCTTGCAACACTTTAGTATAATGATTTCAGTGAATATACTGTTGCTACTGATGGCATAGGTAATTATAAAGTTTTCTTTTCAAGGCAGATAAAAGACAGGTTTGGTTCATGATCTGTCACCAGCCTGTATTTAAGGTTCCTTCCTGTACATTTCCTTCATGCATGGCTGACTTTGAAGTATTTTGTTCTGTATGTTATTAAGCAGCAGAAGCTGCTGCCACATACTTTTTTCTTTTAAATTTATTTTTCAGAGTACATAAATCAGATACTGTGTGAGTGAGAATCTGTGCTGCAAGTTAAAAGCTTTCATGTGGCATAAAAGAATAACAGTATCACTCCTCCTAGCTGGAAAGTCTAGTAAAGGACAATTGTTTTAAAAAACATTGCAGCTGTTTTCAAATAAAGAAACACATCAAGACATATATAAAGTGGGGGAAAAACATTCATATCATTCAAGCAAGAAATATAACTACAAATGGTATCTTTGGATCCTGTACAATACATCTAACCAGAGCATAAAACTTGCAGTAATCTTTTTAGGATATAGCTAACTATGGATATATTTAAGAGTGAATACATGTTAAATAAGTGAGGGTAGTAGTAGAACTTATAGCAGGAGTAATGTTAAGCTGCTGTTAGCAATATCTATTTGTTCTAATTCCCAGGAATACAACTGCAGCAAAAGGTGAGATGATTACATCACCAGCCTGCCAAATGCCCCATCTCATTCAACACTGGAATCTGTGCAAGCAAAGCTAAATGCTCATAAAGTGAAGTATGGCCTGATTCTTAGCCTGAAGGTAAATACATCCTGCTGTACACATCATGATGCCTTGCCTGAGAGAGAAGAAATTAGACCAAATGCAAACTGGAGTCCTAATTTAGGACAGCAAAAAGCAGAATAAGCAGGAAATGCCAACTCCTGACTACAGCTGTGGTGTAGCTGTATTAATATAAGCAGGATTATCTAAGAATAAAAGTAAGACAAAAGAGAATGTTTATGAGGCTCAACAATGTAGATAGAAAATTCAAAATGCTGCAGGACATGTATGTTTTTCTGACTTGGTTACTAAGGAATTCAAGCAATACACAGAAATTGTAGAGGAGTTCTCAAGCTCTCAACTTCATTCCAAAATTGCTGCCTTTTTATTGAGATATGCAATAATGCAGACATAGCTCTGAAAGCTCAAATACGACAAAGTATTTCATACCTATACCTTGGAGAAACATGTAGGGTCATTGCTTCAACCTGACTCCATGTGAACCAGGTACTGACATATATTAATGCTCTGTGACTAGTTTGCTCCTTTTATTTTCCTTGAAGTGAACTTTCTACCAAGTAGACTATCCATTCTTTTCCCTATCAACATCTGAGATCAGTTTTGAAAAAAAAGATCAGCTTTTGTAGAATGTCAATAGATATAAAGATTTCTTTTTAGGGGTGAAACACAAAAAATCCTTGTTCTTGTTATGCTAGAGGAGGATGAGACAAAAGGCAGTAATCTTTGACACCAAAAAGAGAGGGGTTTGGTTTTGTTTTTCCAGAGATGCAGGAATCCCCAGAATTCATGATTTAGGTATTTTGATTTCCTTCCTCACTCACAATGAACCTATTCCCTCTCTGCCAGTCAGACCATCCCATTCAAACAGCACTCTGTGATGCTGTTGGGCCAGATAATGCTGGTTTAGTTTTTGCTTGCTGACCTGTTTTGTTTTACTCAGTTTACCTTAGTTTGAAGAGAAGACTTGGGTAGTAACAGTGCTGGCTCCCTGGTAGAATAAACTGTTTCTGCTGACTGCCAATTGGAAAGAAGAAAAAGGTGATAGAAAAGGCCCTCAGCCCAATGAGATACTTTCTTGAGGTCTGTGCATGCTAATCAGGAGCTTAACACTGGAAAAATAACTTCCCTGGAAGGAATAAGAGTGTGATGAGGTGGAACTTCTATGAATTATGAAGGAGTGAGAATATCCACATAGTCACCTAACTATAGGTGTGGTAATGTATATTCTGCTTTGAGCTTCAAAGTCTCTGTGGGAATTTATGAGAAGGATGACTTTGCTGCTTCAAACAGCTACTGTATGAAGCTACTGAGGGAAAGCAGACAAATCTGATTTCCCTTGCAGCTGCTCTCAGGGTTGTGCAGTAGAAATATATTTAATCTTCCCACCCTCAGCTATTTTGCTTGCTCTTATACCATCACTTTGCACAGATGACACAGACACAAACTTTACATTATCTCTATGCAGGTTTTTCCTTCAGCTTCTTGTCAGCTGGCTGTCTTATTTTCTCAGTAGCAAATGCTGCAGTTATGGTAGATGACTTGTTCTTGTAAGGTCAGACAAAGCTCCATCTCATTTTGACCTTTCATGAAATGAATCATGTCATATGTTTCACACATGCCCTTTCCAGATATGTTATGGCAATCTATCTGATAGAGACATGGAGAACAGGACAAGACAAAATAATAACTGATGTTATCAGTGACAGCAGGAACAGAAGATCTCAGGCTTTTGAGTTTTTCCAGCTGCATGTGATTTTTCTGAGATAATAAAGTAAACATGTATTGCTTGTATTATACACAAAACCTTTTTCCTCTAGAAGTCAAGCCACCAAAGGGAAAAAACCCCTCAAACAAACCCACAACAAACTATCTCCTTTTTTTATCTAATTTCTTTTTCTACTGCAACTAAGACTTTCAGTGACTCTGTTTCTGGAAAATTCATCTGACTTGAGCAAAGCAGTGTAAAGGCTTCTCAGCAATTATTTAAGAACATATTGCTGCGTTCAGCCTTTATGGAATCAGCAGTTCTGAAGTTTGTGTTTTGTAGAAGCAATAAAAAAAGCATAAGCATAACCTAAGCATAACATTTTCACTTTGCAATAAAAATGATCATAGATCAGCAAACAATCTGAATTCTTCTGAGCTATTCTTGAGGAAAGTTTGTAAATAATTTATCTAACAATGAAACAAAAGTCTTTACCTATGACTTAGACAAAGAGGCACTAAATTCAGTAAAGAACTTGTCATTAATGTAAGTTCAGTCTTGGAAAAACACAATTTTTTTATTTTTTTATTTTTTTTTTTTTTAGAATAAACGCAAAGATGTGAATATGTTAATTAACCTTAACAAAGAAGCTTCCAAGCATCTCTTAAATAGGTATTTGTATCAGCATGATTCCCAAGATACTCTGCATATTGCACAAAATGTGCACATATTTTTCCATGCCATTATGCTTGCATATCTCTGCATTTAAAAATATCATTCATGTATTAGCTCTATAGAAAATGGTTACAACACTTTATGGTAGCTCTTGGGTTAGAGTATGTATATAGCCACATCCTCACCTTGTAGTGGGGTGAAAGCTGCTATTCACTTGCCTGCTCCTAAACTGGCTTTTCTTTAGAGCTCATTCTCCTTTTCCTGGTAATACACCTGGGCACATGATGGACATAGAAGCATTTATCCATTCTGTCTGGAATTAACATTTGCGTTTTAAATGGGTTTTCACTTTTCTTCACTTTATAGAAGCTAAAACTCTTTGGACCTGTAATTCCAGGGGAGAGACTGAATTTTCCTTTACAGGAGCAACTGTGGGACATAAGAAGACAGTTTAAGTGCTGTGATTATTATGTGTGTAACTAGAAAACTTCTCATTGCCTTCATCAGTAACTGGTAAAAGCCCTTCACACTACTTTTAAAACTTGTGGTCTTAACAGGTAATAAAATAGAAGACCCTGTGCCCACAGGACCTCTGTGTGTTGACTACTTAGGTTGGAAATGAAATACAATGTAAATGGAATAATTCTCTTTTTCCAGGCTTCATGTTAAGATTATTTTTTTCTTCAGTGTCTTAAAATAAATGTCTATGTCTTAAACAACTAAATAATTCAAGTTTTGGAGCAGAACTAATATCCAAAGCATAAATGAAACATATGGACTAACAAATAATAAAAATATATTTCTTATGAGCTCTGCATGCTGACAAAAGAGATTTTTGAAATTGTTTTCTGCAAAGTTGTGGTAACAATAACATCTTTCAAGAGCATTTTTCATATTTCATCAAAGATCTTATTGTTCCCACTCTTAGTCTCAGTCTGAACACACCATTTCATCTGAAAAGTATATTATACAACCTGGTTTTCTCAGAAACAGGTAATTTATTTTCCAGAAAGGAAGCTAATGGAAAAGTAAAAATAAAACTCAGTTCTGACTCTATCACCTGGTTTTACCAATTAAAGCATACATTATGCAAACATTAAAAAGTTTGCTTGGATGCTAACTCAAAGGTACAGAGAATGTTTTTAAGATTTTGCCACTTCACAGGCAATTGAAGCTGTACTTTGACCCAATGAAATTACTCTGTTATTTGTAACTGCCTGAAATACTCATATGACATTATTTTACAGGTTGTAAATGGTAATGTGTGCACATCCAAACACAGAAAGGGAGGCATTTTTGCAAATGACCTATATTTCATATATTTAACCTAATATATGTAGAAACAAATGTGTTAATAATGCTGAAATGAAGGATTGGATTGCTATAGTTTTCTGTATATTCATAACTACACACAAGAAATATAAAAACAGTCTCAGCAAAATCACTTTTATCAGGAAAAAGCGAAACATTTGCAATGTTCAAATATGGTACTTGATTTTCTTATTTTACAAATCATAGATTAATTGCCTGCAGAAAGGGCAACCAGTTTCAAGCAGCAGTAGACAGAAATAAAACTGTTCAGTGGTGGAATGAACACTCAGAAAAAGACTGAGCCACACAATTCTCTTAGCCTGCAGTACAATAGATTTTCATCAGAACAGAGGATGTTAAAGGCATTGCTAAAACTAGAAGTATAAATCCAGTCAATATGTGGAAGAACTGAGCAGTTCTGTTTCTTTCAAAATAGGAAATATCATGTGGAGTGTGAGGGAGAAATAAGCCCATCTGAAAACTGGGAAATGTGAAAGAAAGAAAGAATACATGTGCAAGAGAAAAAAGTCAGACGATGTTTTTTTGAGATTTGAAATGTCAAAGGATGCACTCATATACCCCAAATAAATTGAAGAATTTTCTAAATATATGAAGAAGCACCATTATTTTCAGCTGGACTTATTGAGGGGGAAAAAAAAAAAAAAAGTGTTCCCAGAATTTGAGAGCTGTAACTTTCCATAAAATAATGCAGGAGGGCAATAAAATGTTTAAATTCCAATATACTCAAGACAAAATTCCAATATATTCAACACCAAAAAAAATTGAATTTCAAGTGATTTTGTAGCACAGAGTTGAAATAGCTCACTGCAAGTATTTGATATTCTGTGTGAAAAAGGCACAACATCACAACATTAGTATTTTTACAATTTGAGAGATATTAACAATTCCATTGGTATTCTTACTTAACATCTTTGTGATGGATGAAACATTTCTTTATGTCAAGCCTTAATATTCCTTATGCAGATAGCAAGAATGCATTTTTTCTGACTAATAACATGAATCCACCTAACAGAACTTGATAGGTTTTTACGAATTATGAATTTTTAGCATAGTATTTTAGACTTCTTATTTTTATATGTTTATGAGCACATTGGAGACATTGAGTAAGTAGCACATTGAGTATAGAATTGTTTGTGTTGGCTAGGACCCTTAAAAACATTGTGTCCAACCATTAAATTAGCGCTACCAACTCCACCACTAACCCATGCCCCTGAGCACCGTGTCTACACACCATTTAAATACATCCAGGAATGGTGACTCCATCACTTCCCTGGGCAGCCTGTTCCAATGCTTGGCAACCCTTTAGTTGGAGAAAATTTTCCTAATATCCAATCTAAACCTTCCCTGGTGTAACTTGAGGCCATTTTCTCTTGTCCTGTCACTTGTTACTTGAGACCTACCTCCACCTCACTACAATCTCCTTGCAGGTAGCTGTAGAGAGTGATAAGATCTCTTCTTAGACTACTTTTCTCCAGACTAAACAATCCCAGTTCCCTCAGCCTCTCCTCATAATACTTTTTCTCTAGATCCTTAACCAGCTTCATTGTTCTTCTTTGGACATGCTCCAGCACCTCAATGTCTTTCATGTAGTGAAGCCACTGTACCCACCAGTGCCGAATACAGGGGCATGATCACTTCCCTAGCTCTGCTGGCCACACTGTTTCTGCTTTCAGCCTTCTTACCCATCTTCTTACTCTTTATCCTGGTTGGGTGGTCTATAACAGATTCTCACCATGATATCTTCCTTGTTGACCTTCCCAATGCTAAGTATCATAAGACCTACCACAACTGATGATTCTTTTCCTGTCCATGAAATTTGGAGTTTCAAAAATTAATTTTAAAGTGGATTGTGAAATGTCTCACTTGATCTGTGTATGATATTATTTTTCAACCACAATTTTAGCACAAGCAGAGGCAGCTGTGATAAGGTAACCTTAGTTTGAAATCTATAAAGGCTTTATTTATTAATGAAGGCATTCCTTCTATTTGTGTACTTTTCTGAAATAAAGAACTAATACAACATTTTTTCATCAGTAAACTGTGAACCCCTTTGAAGAAATTTCAATGTAGATATCTCCAAGATGCCAAAAGAGTTTTATATCTTCAACACTTACTACAAAGGACAATGTGGAACATATAACTTTTAGTACAGAGGAAATTATATTACTTCTCTGTCCTCTGTAGTAACATGTTAATTTGCTCTCTCCACAAACATAACTATCATGAGTAGTAATAACAGTAATGATGATCTTTTATAAGTTAAACTAAGAAATAAGGAAGCACAGTTCGTAAAAATAGGACTTAAACTTTTAAAAAGGTGATTTTATTCTGCACACAGCAATTACTCCTGTTGTCAGCAGGATGAAAATTTACTACCCCAGGAAGTCATAAAGACTCTGATGCATTCTTACACAACATAGCGTGAGCTGCATCTGAATGAGGCTGTTCTTCCCAACAGCCTTCCTTCCCCCCCCCCTCCCCTGTTCTGCACTGTAGAAGTGCTCACATTTGTGGCAGCCTATCTGAGGCTTTTGCACAATGCAGAGCCTTGGGAGTATTTTCTATCTGTTTTAAACAAGGTACTTTTTTTGAATACGTGAAGAAGTGCTTTAGGCAGGACTGTTTTTCTTGCGTGCTGAAATAGCCAATGGAGCAGATCAATGCTTTATTATGTCTCTTAGGAAGAATCTGAAAAAGCTATGAAAAGAAAGCTCACTTGCCACCCAGAACCGTGGCTACTCTTTCTGTGAAGAATAGGAGAAAATACACCATCAGTCAGAAAGGGAAGGACAGCCTTATGCAGCACCAACTCCAGGAATAACATGAGCCATACTGCTGAATACCTTAATGCAGTGGCTTAAATACTTAACAAGGCATATTCCGGAAGAAATTTTTTCATATGCAGCTAAGATCTGCTAAGGGCTCATAATCTTGCTACAGAATTCAATACTGATGGTGGGGTGTGCTGGTTTTGGCTAGGATAGAGTTAATTTTCTTCATAGTACCTAGTATGAGGTTTTGGATTTGTGCTGGAAACAGCAATAACACAGGGATGTTACATGTTATTATAGTTACTACTGAGCAGTGCTTATACAGGATCAAGGCCTTTTCTGCTTCTCATCCCATCCCACCCATGAGTAGGCTGTGGGTGCACCAGAAGCTGGGAGGGGACACAGCTGGGACAGCTGACCCCAACTGACCAAAGGTATATTCCATACCATATGGTGTCATGCTCAGCTTATAGAGTTGGAGAAAGAGAAAATAAGGGAGGACATTCAGAGTTAAGGTATTTGTCTTCCCAAGTAACCTTACATGTGATGGAGCCCTGCTTTCCTGGAGATGGCTGAACAACTGCCTGTCTATGGGGAGTCACAGAATCACAGAATTACCAGGTTGGAAGGGACCTCTAAGATCATCAAGTCCAACCCATGCCCTACACCTCAACTAAACCATGTCACCAAGTGCCATATCCAGTCTCTTTTTAAACACATCCTGTGATGGTGACTCCACCACCTCCCTGGGCAGACTGTTCCAATATATTATTATGAATTCCTTGCTTTGCTTTGCATATATATATGCAGCTTTTGCATTACCTCTTAAACTGGCTTTATTCTCAGTTTTACACTTCTGAATCTCACCGCATCTGACCAGGGAGAAGTGATGCTTAGCTGCCCACTGGGTTTAAACTACACCATGGGGCAAAATAAAAATTAACTAACCACCTGATATAACAACAGAATGAGAGCTGTGGGATGAATTGTAACATCCTAATGTTGATGATTTAATGTAATCTATGGATGTAGCTCTTCAAGATTACTATTTGCTGACTTGTTTCTCAGGCTACCTAAGCCACTCTTTTCGATCTTGCAAAACACCTGGGGACATGTAAGCCTACTGGTAGCCAATTTGGACCAGATTTCAGAAATACTCTTATTAGCTATGGGTGTTATGTCAACTGAAATGAATATTTACTGCAGATTTTAGATTTTGGTACTTTTGGCTCAGTTTGGAAATTTTGTACACATGTGGGCCACAACTTGATGATAAAAAAAAAAAAAGAGAATCCTATTTCACTACCCATTCTGTATTACCTGCCAGTAAATTCAAGTATATGGAGAAGCTGACAGAAATAAAAACTTAAATTGAATTTAATGATATTCACACAGATGTACAGAAAGTGGCTTTGTGAACATGAAGTACAAACGCCTATTTCTTTTCTTTCAGTGTCAGATGAATGCTATGTATTGAACGTTTTTAGGATTCCTTTCTGTTCTGACAGACTGAACAACAGAGATTAATAATGATCTCTTGAATCACCCATATAGAGAAATTTACTTACAGGTTCCAAGAGATCAAGTCAGAGTATTCTGGTATGAGATTTCATCAAAAGGAATTATAGATTAAAGAAATAGTAACTCAGTCTTTTTTTTTTTTTTCTTTTTCCCCTGGCCTTTTACTATAGAAATGTATGTTTATTCAGTGAAAGCTTGTCTTCTGCCCATTGATTGCTCACTATTTCTTGAAAACATGGTAAATTCTCTTCATTTTTCAATCAATAAAAGCACAAGTCAACTACAAGTTCACTAAAAATAGCAAGAAAAACAAAGAAGGAAAGAAACTTCTTTTACAGATAATCCTTTCTAAATCAGTAGTGTCATACAAGATAATACAGAATATAGTAATGCTTGGAGTTAAAATATTTTTATTCTATGGAATCAAAGTTCCATGACTATATCTGAATGTGGATCCTGAAGATAACCAAAATTCCACCAACCACAGAGCTTCCTTAATCTCTCAGATTGGCAGTCTTCTCTATTCATCTCAGGACATGTGCCTTCTACTAGAATCTCAACAGACAGATTAGACAAGTTTGTCATTTACAAAGACAACAGATATGTGGGGGTTAGAGATGCAGGCCCTATCTCATCAGAGACACTTCTACTTGAGGTACATGAATTAGAAACAATAAGAAAACATGTTTGCCTAGAGACCTGAGGACAATTCCTCTTACATACATTCACATAGAAAAACATTTACTTCTTTCTCTATCCTGTATGTGCCAGTTTCTGCAACATTTTGGATGTTTTTCTATTTATACCTTCTATTATTTGTTTTTCTAAATCAGTGCTATATTGTATACTCAGTGTACAACACAATCAGCATCCTTTTTTCTGAGTGCATATAATTTTATATTATTCATCCTAAATGTTGGTAATAGTGACTTGATCATATCTTCAGCAGTCAACTGAAATGACTTATTTACTTCTCTTTTATTATAATCATCTGCCTTCGGGAAGTAAAAAGTGTTACATGACCTTGGTGTAAAGATTTTCTCATTTTCAATTCTATCTCAGTTCTGCCTGAAAAAAAAAAAAGAAAAAACAACCAAAATTCAGAACTTTCCAGATATGCTTACTCCAGCCTTGTAATCATTTGTAGTTAGTATTCAGTTTGTTATGATGCTTATACTGCATAGCATGTACTGTGCTCGAGGAAGTAACAGCAGTGGGGAAAAAAAGTCCCTCCACATACCTTCCAACTATAGCATGTAAATGGTATGGTACACAAAAATTTGATCTATACCATCTTATTCCTTTAGCAGGTTGTCACAATTTACATTATTTATCTCTTTTGTAAAATCATTTTCTTCTCAGTTTATCATGAAATAAGGCAAGTTCCAGTATTGCTGATTCAAGATTTAATGTGACAAACTTTACCTCATTGATGTCATTTTCTCTTTGAAGCATATGAAAAAATTATCAAAAGGTAGCCATGAAAACACCAAATAACTTCAGACTAGTGTCAAACTTTAAATTATTTTGTTGCACCACCTTAGTACTGAAAATCAGAAAGAGCCATGAATAACATCAAAGCAAACTTGCAGCCTTTATTCAAACTAATAACTGTGATCATTTTTGTACTCTTCTTTCAGATCACTTCATGCAAAGTTTTCCATTGCTGCCGAACTAGTAATATGAAATTCTTTCCTATGTTATCAGATTGATTCTGGAGTTACTTTAATTTCCTTCAGATAATATCATGACCATCACTTGTTACCACCTCGTATTCAGGTTTTACCTCAGCTTCCCAAAATATTAAAAAAAGGATTTGAAATTTAGTACCCACTGAAGGCAATGCAAACTAAATCATCTATGATTTAAAATCAGATGCTAAGTTCTTAGTTAAATATGATTAGATGATGAATTAAACTTGTAGTGAGTAAAGAATTAGAGTAAATTTCTTTGCTAAGCAAAGTTACAAAACACTGAATGAATTTAAAAGAAATGTAAAGCTCATATTTGGGCACTAGATTATCACAAGTTTTCTCAGGTTTGCATATCCAAAAATTATAGCAAAACCAAAAATGCATAGTATATAGCGCATAGTATAGGGAGAATTGCCATTGTATATTCACTCAAACAAGGAGTTCTTGTTGGTTACAATGACTTACATGCACCTTCTCTAGCCCATGATGATTCCAAAAGAAAGTTTTTGTACTCATAGATCAAGGTTAGCACCCAGAGAATATTTTCTAAGTCAGAGAAGGGACATGAATATGAGAAAAATTACTCAGTGAGATCAGCCTGTGATTGCTTATAATCTTGTGCAGATGCATGTAAAGAAAGTCATGAGAGCTGTGTTTAAAGGCATTGTAATAACTGTCTTTCTATTTCTCTGTCAGCAGCAATTCTTTAGACAGTTCATTGGAAAAACATTTTGTATGTACTTAGCTGGTCTATGTTGTTATCTTCTGTTCCTGCAGCATTCATCCTTGTGCGGTACCACAGATATTTCTAAAATTGCATCTTTATTAGACTCAAATATTACATCCACTTGCAAGTAGATTTACTTTTTTGCTTCATATTTGTGATGCCAATGATTTCTTAAAAACAATCATCCACTCTAGTGATTTCTTTGCTCCTACCTCAGAAGATTCACAGGATCATATGGTTGCAAACAACAATAATTATTCATACTGTATTGTTTCTTCTGAAAGTGGGATGCAGAGAAAAGAAAGTTTATATTTTAATCACTTGCAGAAAATTACATAACTGTTGATGAGAGAAATTGAAGTTTTACTTTTTTATACTGTCAGAGCAATGCCAAAATACATACAGGCATTTAAGCTACATAAATGTACACACATGTACAGATATATAAACATATATATAAACATCTATATAATAATATTGTACAATGATATTCTTTATCATTATCAGATTTAGTGAAATAGTTGCTTCATACAGTCAAAAACACATAGTAGAAACAGATAGTAAAATGACGCTGAAGGAAAAGATTGAAATACTGTAAGCTTCACATTCACTTCATGTTTTACCATTAGCCAAAATTTCAAAGTAAGAAAAAGTATATTAATTTTTCACCCTTCCATATTATTTGTTCTCATTTTCATAAAGATAGGAATGTCCATTACATAAGTTCTTTTGTGAAATATAACCTATTGTTTCCATTATATAAAGTCACATTTTCTCCCTATTTTTTTTTTGTTTCATGTTTTATATAAAACAATGAAATTTTCTGAAAATCTGGTGCAGAGAGCTAATGAAATAATACACAAATTGTCATATTGTCAAAACCAGTACCCAATAGCTGAAGGAAATATCACATGTGCGCAAGCCAGCATTTCTAAACAAGCACAGCAGATAACAACCTTGAAAAGCTGCAAGATGTAGTAACAGATTATTGTACTTGCACAGCTTTACAACTCTGCAAATCATATCACTATAGACTACTCAATAATTTCACAACAGTACTGAATTCCATTACAGAGCCTTCATTACTGGATTATTGGCCCATTAAAGCCATCAACACATCGTTCTTGAATAATCACCATAATGATGAGCCACTGCCCTGAAAGATAATGATGTGTATATGCCCTGCAGCAATAATAAAATCACAAATTAATGTATACTAATACAACAAAGTGGTAAGTGGAGTTGACAACAATCAGTAAAAAGACCTGCATGCCTGTTTAGTATTCCCTAAAGCAATGAGAACAGTAGGTGAAAAACTTGTTTTAAATACACTGTATTTTAGTGAGGAAGGAAAACTGTTCCACCGTCTCTAATGTCCAGCCTTAGAGATACAAGTTGTGCCTTTATATTTGCATGATGTATTCCATACTTTATGGATTTTTGTCATTTATTAATAAAAATAACTGGCATACTGAGAGAATTGTTTCACCAAAACATCTGGAAACAGAAGTTCTGTATTTCCCAAGAGAAGAGGTACTGTGACTGCTTTCAGCATATAGAGTAAAGGGTGGGATGGAAAGGAACAAATACACATTTTACCCTTTTTATGGAGGGTATTTGTGCAAGAGTACTGTTCCCAGTCCTCTCAAGCAAACTTTGGCTTAAATTCATGGCACATCATCTGACTTACATCCATCAGAGTCTTCAGTACCTAAGGGGAAAAAGAGGGAAGCATGCACATAATAACAGCACTGAAACTTGTCCAGAAAGGATTTTAGCTTTGTACAAGTTAGAATTTGGCTGGACCAAAACTAACTCTCTTCTTTTGCACAAACGGAGGCATCCAATGGAATAATTGTATCTAAGGGATATGTCAGGGGAAACAGAGCGAAAGAACTCTTTTGCATTATATGGCCATGGTGCCTCTAGCTATTGACATCTTGGAAATTTTATCTGGCATCCTCCCAGGATGGTTCTGCTCCATATGAGTAATACAGTTCAAAGTGAGATACAGAGATAAGAAGTTTAACACATGGATGATTTAATGAAGAATGATAGCTTCTCTTTTTAATGTTAACCAGCAAGTGAATAAGCACCAATGCTCTTGCAGATACCAAACCAGCCAGGCAGGCAGTTCTGCCTGTAATTTTTCTTTTATGTGAGCTTTCCAACAAGATCAAGCAGCTTTTATAAACCTGCTTTTACTGGAACTTTAACTGGAAGGAGAAACTTTTATTTTTTTTTCTTAGTAGAGAGAAAATAGAATGTAAATAAGGAAAGGAGAGGACTTGGAAACAAATCTAACTCACATTGCCAGCCATGCCCTTGAGGAGCAGGACCTTTCATTTAGAGTTGCTTTCTTTCAGCGATCTTTACTGCCTTCTTGGGCTCTAACAAAGAACACAGTGGAGGGATAACTTTGGATTTACTCTCTGCTCAGTGGTCTCCCAAGCTCAGATGTTCTTAAGAGCTACCTCTGCCTACTTCAATCTGCATTCTGAGCATCATTCTCTGAATATTTCCATCCTCTCCTACAAAGGAGCCAATCTATTCCCTTTTCTTCTAGAAAGCTGTGTTTGGCAAGGCATGCAGCAACCAGGACATGACAAACTGAAGGCTTCTTGCTTCCCAGATTCATCCTCAGAAGAAAACTTAATGTATAAAGTATGACCAGACAAATAAAAGACTGCTACTCAGAAAAAAAGTAGGACATGAAAAAAAATAAATAAATAAAAATCAGAAAACAGAAGGAGAGAACACCAGTTTTAAAGCAAAATTTGTAACTTTGTTGTTGAGTACTATAAGTAACCATTCAGCTAATTACACTGCACTTTCAAAGGAATTTTATTCAGTGTTTTCCAAGGCAGGAAAGAGAAGCTCCTCTGCAATCTGCTTCCCAGGCTCTATTTGATCCTTTGAGTAAGGATCTGTCATGTGCTGTGGGAGAAGCTAGTGTGTTCACTGTTTTCTTGATGTTGATGTCAATGCACAGAAACATGTTTGAGAGGACATTCAAAATGTTCTTTCAAATGCTTGAAGATGACACTCATAAGGGAAAGTTTTCACTTGTAGAGGAAGTTTTCACTTAGCTATTGCAACTGTTCAGTTAGCTGCTGCTTGTGGGTGGGATGAGGAAACCCTGTGAGAGCAGAAGCTGCATCACAGCCATTGTGACATGACTGCACATTGGTTTATCAAAAGAAATGGTGAAGAGATGGCATGAAGAGATGGCAAGTTGCAAAATAGAAATGAACCAAATAACTCCTAGATAGCAGTGTTTATCTTAAAACTTCAAAACATACTTTGTAAGGGTTTGAGATCTATTTTTTTCCACAGAAAACACTCAGGGAGTTAAGTGCAATATTCTCTGATTTATATTGCATTATGGGATGGTCTTGGAAATATTTGCTTCAGCTCTTCTTCTAACATGCAGAGAATACAACAGTTCCACAGCCAATTTTCTTTTATGTTTTGTACCCTTATTTATAGAACAGCAACTATTGTCTTTTTGTCTAATGAAAAAGTATTGTGATAATACCGTAAATGTTGATACTATAGACATCAGAGCATACTAAAAGTCTGCTAGGCTTTTTGCTTTGTGCAAGAGCAGGTTTTAAGGATTCTGCTAACATCACTAGGGAATGATCTCTGACATTTTATATCCATTTTTTCTTGCATTTATGCAAATGTACTATACTAAGTCTTACTACTTATATTTCACATCAACTCATCTTCATGCATTAGAACATTGTACTGCATGCATTACTTAAGAAGTTTTTCTCCTCTTTCCACTACTCTCTTCTCCCTGCCCCGCCTCCACCCCCTGCCTCTTAACTATTTTTAAGTGTATTTGATGCCTGTTTATTTGACTTCAAAACTACATATGATTATTTCTTACTTTATGGTTAGGTGGTCATCTAACTCAAAGTCTCTCTAATCCTTCGCTATCACAAACAATCCAAGCTCTCCTTTCTGCACACCATGAAACATATGATACATAATCTTTAGTAATGCTTCTCTACTTTTCACATTTCTGTTTAGTCTGAAAGGTCTAAGATATTTTACCAGTCTCCTCAAGGAAAGCTAATTTCACTTTTCTCCTCTGAGAACTATCATCTACTGGCTGGATTTCATCTAATACCAAGGAAATTTGGAATCTGTATCTTTTCCAATAATCAGAAGGCACCATGGCATCCAGCCCCTTTATTTGCAGCACAGATTATATGCCTTTATTCTCTCAAAACAAGGGTCTTTTTTTGCCATGCAACTTATCCCTTTTTTTAAGTTTGGTACTGTTTTGTCTCCTATTGCTGATTGCCTGCAGTCTATCATTTGCTTCTTTGTCAAAGGTAAAATATTGGCTGCTTGCTATTAAGAAAAGTGCTTCCGCAGTTTTCTTTTTTTTCTCCTCCCTGTAATACATCTCAAAGTTTCCATGCTTTTCCAGTTACTTTCCCATTTATTCCCCTTCATTGTCCATTTCATGGGCAATTCATCATCTGTAATTTTTGAGCAATTCTGGAATTTTGCAGAAGCCTAAATTTACCTTCCTAAAATCAGAACTTATAGCTGCTTTCTTAATATAGTTTAGTGTTTTCTCTGGAACACTGCTTCTTTCTCTCTTCGCTACTAACTCTCTGTTCTACACTGGGCTGACAGTTTTAACAAACTAAGCAAAGCTTCAGATAACAAGGGAATGCATAGAGCAGTGATGGGTGAATTAAGAAACACAAGCTGCTATGAGCAGATATGTGATTATTAGAATTATAGTTAATAAGCAGAGAAAAATACAGGGAATATAATGAAATTAAAGAGTTATAAAAATCATATTGTTAGTATTTAATGAAGGAAATGAGTATAAGCCTCTCCTGTCCAATATGGCTCTTTCCACTAATGTAATTGACAGGTTACAGCATGTTAGAACATATATTCAATAACAGCCAATATTCGTCAAACTGTAAAAAAAAAAAAAAAAAAAAAAAA
>NDXB01005722.1:0-31902 GCA_002631895.1 Agapornis roseicollis | reverse complement strand
TGTAAAAAAAAAAAAAAAAAAAAAAAACCAAAGAAAATTAGTAAACCTCTATAGAAAGGAGTACCAATAGCTACCCAATTCTTTATGCTCTTATTAATGGTTACGTAATATGTGCAAATCTAAGTGAAGCTGCCATTTTTGTTGCTATATGTATAAGGGTTGCTTTGGCTACATTGACATCTTAAATACACAGCTCCCATTTAAAAAGAAAGAAAAATGCTTGTTCTACTACTCTGACAACTTGACAAATAATTATACACAAATTTGCTCTTCTGATAATAGTCTTTTGCTTGCAAGTAGAAATGGCTAGACCAGAACCCTTCAGGCTGTGTTGTACAACACTGCATTCAATTTACAATCAGAGGTAAAATACTTGGTAAAACTATATGCAAAATTTCATAATTCCAGCTTGGGATACTTAAACACCTCTGGCAATATAAGTAAAATATACTGGGGAAATTATGCACTACATAATAAATGTTGGGAAAAAAATATAAATGGTATCTTGAAATCCACCATTCCTTCCCTGAAAGCTATTGTAAATTTTAAATGGTGGCTACATACTAGAAAGGCAGAACACCTGTTTCATTAATGGAAATAAATAAATAAATAAATAAAGATAGTCACAAGCTTAACAGAAAGCTGTTAAAAAAAGAAAAATGGTTACTATATCATCTCTGTTTCTGGAATGTTTTCCAATTCCACATTGATTATTCAGAAAAAAAATATATTTCACTGTAAACCTAAAAGCTGACATTGAATTCCCTGTTACCTGACTAGTGAACTGCAGCTTTTAATTGCAAAGAAAAAAACCTTCAGTATTTAACTAAAAGAATCCCAACAACAAATAGGATATTTGTCAGTGTGAAACACAGTCAGATTACGAATCTGCATCCTAGTAAAGGGTTTGCACTAGAAGCTTAATCCAAAATAGCCATGAAAGCTGAACAAGAGATTTTCCTTGTCAGCCAGGAAAAATCTCCTTCAATATTTCCTTACTGTCACTATTCCACTGTTATTCACTGTAATAAATTCTTTTCTGTCCTTTGACCTTCCTTTCAGACCTGCTATTATGCAAAGAGAAATGGGATATTGGAGGAAGAGAAATTTTTTAAAAAGATAAAAAATGTTAAGAGTCAAGGAATATAAAATTAGAGAAAGAATCATTCAGAACAAAGCAGAATCTAAGTAGTAATAATCCAGAGACAAATTACTATTGAACAAAGTAGAACATTTTACAAATCTGTCTAGTGCCACATCAAAAAAAGCTTGTACGCCTAATGGCAAATACTAGAAAAATATCAGAATATTGACACCAATGTCATTATTAAAACAAACACTGAAAAAGAAACAATGAGCAAGGTCTGGAAGATATCTATCTGATTGCTGGACATGATCAGATAAGAGGTAGCCTGAGGATTACCAGAGACTATCAAGCCTGATTTCCACATTTTTTTCACCCTGAATGTATGATTTTTCATTTCAGCTAATTATACTAACTGAAGCCTGTACTATACCAGACATTAATGTAGAGAGATTTTTTCACAAAGAAGTAGATTTTGAAATATCCAATAAGCGATAAACTGTCAGGAGTTTCTCCTGTGATTTAATTGTCAACAACAGATCTCCCCTGTGTGGTTTCTCTGATGTATAGTAAGGGTTGCGCTCATCACACTCTTTTATCTCCTTCAATAGATATACTAATAAAACATCTAGTCTCTTCTTGATGTCTTCCATTTATTAAATCTGTAGTGATTAAACATCTCTGAAGCTCTTCAGATTTGCTGGCAATTTACCTCGGGGTTCAAAAGTTTTTAGAAGACACTAACAAGTCTTTAGTCACACAAATCTGTACCTTAGCTCATATATATTGAACGAGGCTGAGAATGTGCATTTTCTAAGAAAATCAGGCTAAAAAAAAAAAAATCAAAACAACTAAACAAAAACCCCACACATAATTGAATCTTTCAATATTCTTTCAAAGTAAAAGTTTAGTTAAACTCCTTAGGTTCTGTAGACATTCACAGTCTTGTCAAAGACTTAATAGGACTCCACTCAGGAGTCTGACAAAGGAAGTAAACACAAATGGAAAGGCCAAGTATTCTTATGGATAAAAATCTACCTAAAGGACAAAAGAGAAGAAAATTTTCATTGTGACAAATGATTTATTGTTGTGTTTCTTGAAAGAACTGTCTCTGGAAACAATTGGTAATGAGACAATAAATCTGCAAAGTATATTAAATTATTTAAGCTAATCAGGACCAGAAAGAACTGTGAAGACTCTAGAAAGCTGTAACTAATCAGGACAATAGGCAACTTGACAAGCAGAAAAAATATGATATTACCAAAAGCAAGGTAGAGTACATAAGAAAGAAAAATGTAAATCTCTCTTCTCAAAAGTGCCAGTCATAAAGAAACTGTAGAGTTGAAAGTATTAAATGGGAAACAGTTTATAAGTTAGTATGGCAGTCTTAGTTGGGCTTCTGGTTAATTTGTTTTCTGAAAAGATGCCTTAAAATGAAAGAAGATCAGTAAAATATTGAAGCTATAGGGGGAAAATACCATATGAAAGTTAAAAAGGTTACTTAGAAACAAGATGAATAAGAGAATATGAAGAAAATCTACAATGTAATCAATGATAGACAAGGTGAAGTCAACATTCTTATCTCCTCGTTTCATACCACAAGAACAGGGGACGTTCAGTGTGGTTGCCTGAAACACTATCTGCACTTTTTCATGTGAAATGTAGTTAAATTGTGACACTTCTGCTTTCAATAATTTATTTAGGTTAAACTTGGTAAGATTCAAAGTGGAATTGATGATGATGAGATCAGAGTCCTCTAAATTAACAACAGATAAAACTTCAGAAGTTAAATTCTGCCTTTTATGGCTTTTATGCTGAAATTGGTGTCTAAAAATTAGAAAGCATCAGGTGTCCTCTGTAAAGGTGAAGATTATGCAACACATATGCTAACTGCAGATTGCTTGACTCAGTCCTTCATGCTCCTTTGTCCTGCTTTTTCTAAGCATAAATTACTGTATGCATGACCATTGGACTAATCCAGTATGGCATTTATTTTACTTCCATGTTTCTCTGTAGTCTAATTTAATATGCAAGTTCTAATGTTCAATTACTTTATGTTTTTGCAACATTGTATTATAGCTCAAATCAGAATGCAGCTCAAAGTGAATTAAAAAAAAGAATAAGAAATGAAGATAGTTACAAATGCAATCTGAAGTACATGAACAACCACTTTATTTAGCTAGCAAAAATCTAACGGATGCCTGAGCAAGCTTCCCAAAGGAACAAACAAGCAATTAAAAAGTTAAAATCACAAGAATGTCAGTGGTTATTTTGGCTTTCTTCCCCATCAGGAGCACTCATTAAAGAAACATGAGTTTTCCTTTTATATTTCTGTGATTTTGCTTTTTTTCTTGAGTGCTTATTGTTCCTTTGGGTTTTTTGTTTTGTTTGATACTGTTTACTTCTACATTTTATATTATATCCTGGATATAAGGAATAAAAATTGTAAACTAGTCTGACCAGATGTCAGAATTACAGTTGTGTGAAAAAGGTCCCAGGTCACAGAAGCTTATAAAAATGAGCTTATGGTGCATCAATTTTTTATATTTTACTAAGATAATATAACAATAATAATAGGATAAAATTATCAGCTTGGATTCTGAAAAGAACTTAGGTGCCTGTTTTACTATTTAAAGAACATTGAGATCTTAGTTAGTCTTTGCCAATTTCCCCATTCATTCAAAGTAAGTTCCGTGTCTAGAACTGATCCATTCAGTAATAGGAACCACAACATCATAAAGGTTTTTTTGTTTGTTTGTTTATTTCATTGTTGTTGGTTTTTTCCCTGAAAATGACTGTCTTATACCTTAGAAGCACAATACAGAAGTATTGTATCAGTCCATTTCTACTGCAAAGAAGCTAATTTGTATAGCATCTTATTCACATTCACCAACAGACAAAACAATATTAAGTAGCAGCTCTATGAAAGCTGTTATATTAAAAAAATCTTTTAGAAAAGTAGTAATGTACCTATGGTTTAAAATACAATAAATAAAAACATATACTTTGATCTGAACTTCAGAAGTGGGAGAATAATTTATTACTATAGGCTTTAGATAACCATTCATCGCATGCATTGAAAGACATGTATTATTGGTTATACATCTTATGGTACTAAATCATAGGTTAGCCTTCTTTGATTCTGTATAGAAAGAATATTAACATGAATATGAACCATCAAGGAATAAGGTTAAAGAAAATGTTATTGTTTTGGTTTGGGTTTTAGGAGAAATTCTTTTTGCAATTTTTCCCTATGATGCTCCTTCCATCTTTCTCTCCAACACTTGGTGCCAACTATTTCAAAAAGAGACTGTTGAAATGCATGAATTGCTAGGGTTTTTTTTTACGTGTAGCAATGATTATGTTCCCTGTCATGGAATATTCATAAATATCAGTTTTACTAGAAAATCACTTAAATTTTTCAAAGCATAGTCAAGCTGATTTTTTTTTTTTCTGAACTCAGAAAACTTTCTAGTCATTAATTATCATTTCTAACACGATTTCTAATTTTCCATAAAATTCTGTTAATCTTAAAGCAAGACACCTGGTCCCATTCAAGGTTCAGCTGAGCACTTGGCAGGCAGCTTGTATTAGTGATCTTTTAAAAACCATCCTATTACTCTCTCAGCAGTGTTGTAAGAGTCTGATAGTGTTGTCTCCTCTCTTTCTCTTTTTATTTTCATTGAGTCCTGGCAGTAGACAAACTTGTTCATAAATGAAAATGAGAAAAGAAGACCTTGATGAGGTTCATTATCTCTGGAAGTGCTAATTATGCTATGATCAGAGGACAAGATGTTGATGCAGCAATTTTTGATAGGTGGAGCTTCAAGCATAAAATTATATACCCAGTAACAAATGTCTGTGGTGATAGCCCGGAACAAAGCAGAGAGTGAATAGTAGCATTTCTGTAAAGGAAAATGTGGTGGAAGAGGCCCAGTGGAGGCATAATGGGAAAAAAGAATACATAAAATAGGTTGGAAAGATTGTTGGTTTCTGTTGGTAGTGTCACTGTAAATCAAAATAAAACTTAAGTGTTGTTAGGATAAGTTATCCATTAAAACAAATGGTAAAAACTAAAAATGAGATTAGCTGCAGTGAACACAGAATACTTTATGATCCCTGAAAACAATACTGATTTCAGTAGCAGGAACAAGAAAATACATTAAAAAAAAATACTCTTGGTAAAGATACTTTTGGTTGGAACATTTTATTGATATTGTACCAAATCTTGTAAAATAAAGAAAATTTGTTTAAAAAAGCAATACAGCAATACTCCTGAGACAGAAAGTTGTGAGTAACCTGCTCACCTTTTTTGTGAGCCTGTAGAAATGTTGCCATTACTCTTAAGAAGAGCAGGCTAGAATTATTTAAATGCCATTGAAGACATTTGGACCTACTTTCTTCCTGAAAGGTATTTTTATTTCCTTGTCCTACCTTGTTGTCTAGGTTCTCTCAAATAATTACTGGAGAAAAGTAAACATCTCTGGAGGACAGTTAACACCATCTATATTAAGCTCCATCTTGTTTTAATCAGTGAAAGCATATTATAGTCTAGCTACTATGAAGACAACCTACATATCTGGTTTAGAGAACAAATAATCATAGAATAGTTAAGGTTGGAAAGGACCTTAAGATCATCTAGTTCCAAGCCCCCTGCCATAAACAGGGACACCTCACACTAAACCATGCCATCCAAAGCTCTGTCCAACCTGGCCTTGAACACTGACAGGGATGGAGCATTCACAACCTCCCTGGGCAACCCATTCCAGCATCTCACCAGCCTAACAGGAAAGACTTCTTCCTTGTATCCAATCTAAGCTTCCCTTGTTTAAGTTTGAACCCATTACCTCTTCTATCACTACAGTCCCTAATGAAGAGTCCCTCCGCAGCATCCCTATAGGCCCCCTTCAGATACTGGAAGGCTCCTAGGAGGTCTCCACACAGCCTTCTCTTCTCTACGCTGAACAGCCCCAACTTTCTCAGCCTGTCTTTGTACAGGAGGTGCTCCAGTTCCCTGATCATGCTCGTGGCCCTCCTCTAGACTTGTTCGAACAGTTCCATGTCCTTCTGTTGGGGACATCAGAACTGTACACAATACTCCAAGTGAGGTCTCTTTGCTTGGGCACTCAATTACCATGTAGTCTGTAACTAATGATAAGAGCATTGTGTCCTCAACATAAAAATGACATGGAACTGTTGGAACAAGTCCAGAGGAGGGCCACAAGGATGATCAGGGGTCTGGAGCATCTCCCATATGAAGACAGGCTGAGAAAGTTGGGGCTGTTCAGCCTGGAGAAAGAAGGCTGCATGGGGACTTCATAGCAGCCTTCCAGTATCTGAAGGGGGCCTATAGGGATGCTGGGGAGGGACTCTTCATTAGGGACTATAGTGATAAGACAAGGGGTAATGGGTTAAAAATTAAACAGGGGAAGCTTAGATTGGATATAAGGAAGAAGTTCTTTACTGTGAGGATGGTGAGGCACTGGAATGGGTTACCCAAGGGAGTTGTGAATGCTCCATCCCTGGCAGTGTTCAAGGCCAGGCTGGACAAAGCCTTGGGTGGTATGGTTTAGTGTGAGGTGTTCCTGCTTATGGCAGGGGGGTTGAAACTAGATGATCTTAAGGTCCTTTCCAACCCTAAGTATTCTATGATTTCATTTTGTGAATATTTAGGAACATATAGTGGCAAATGGTAGCTAAGGCATTGGAAATCTGTGTGCTTTATGCATAGGTGTTTAATAAAAATTACTACACACAAGACTGAATGTTTAATGGTATAAGTATCCTTTAAAATTCTTACTTGAAATTTCACTGATATATTCCCTAACAGTTGTTGTGAAGAGAAGGAATGAAAGAGGTAAAGACAGGACTTGTATGGTTAATCTTTTCACATGTATATTTTGGTCCTGTTCTTTCTTTTTTGGTTCTTGGCATTTGCTGTTAGATGTAGTTATCTGCTTTATTGGTTCTCTTTTCAACTTCAATGTCTGCTTTTGCAAGTGCAGTGTTAAAGTGTCATTCTTTAAATTGGTAACTGGCACTGTTTTATAAGAGTGTCTGACTGTCTCTGCTGTGTAAAATGTTCCCCTGCTGTACCATTTTAAAAACAGATTATAGTTACTGTAATGAAACCAGAGAGATTACATGAGCTTATTTTTTACCAGCTCAGAAAAGAATGTGGTTTTCAATCTGTGGATTGAAGCACCTGTAAGTAAAATATAGCAAGAATAACAATGTTGTGGAACTGCTATTATTAACTACCCTCTGTTTTTATCTTTTTGTGAGATGCAAAAAGCATGGCTATATTAAACTGTGACCTCTTGAATCCAGACACACTTGCTGTGTGCTTCCTTATTGCCTACAACATTGAGCATGAATTCTGCCAGGGATCCTATCTTTTACTAAAAATAAAAAATAATTTAAAAACAAAAAATGAGAGAACAATAAATAGCTATGTTAATATTAATAACTCCAGAGCTTGCTCATGTAATGGCTGCAAACACCTGGTAAATGTTTGAGATTACTCACATAACAGTTTCAAGTGTCTTGTGGATGTTTCTTCATGATCAGAATCAAACAATGTAAATGGTTTAAGCCTTAATAGTTTACTAATGCAGGCAGAAAACAGGTTCACTTGGGAAAAACTGGGAGAAAAGATGCAACATTATATGAACAGACTGTACTAGAGAAAAAAACTACAGTTGGGTAGCTCAGTCTATACCTTCACATGTAATAAATTCCTCATTATGGCTGGAAGGAGAATACTGCATGTCTTCTACCAAAGCAAAACCAGGAATATTGTCACTGACTTTCCCTAGAAAGTAAGTATATTACTAATGTCCATCTTTTCTAAGGGGCTAGTTCCCCCTAGAAAATATTAGTTAGGTTTCTTTTTGTTATTTTATTAATTTACATTTCTTGGCAGGACTCCTCCTAATCCATGTAAACTACTTTAAATGAACATAGGATACAAATAGTATTTATTTTTAAATAAAATACAATAATTTGTTATTTGTTGAAAATATAAGTCTTTTGTTTTTCTTCTGTCAAAAAATTCCTTTAAATAGAACTTAGTTGCAGAAGAAGGAATAGTACAAAGTGACAGTTTCCACTGGTGCTATAAAACTACAAATCAGGTAAAGAAACATATCAAGATTTTTTTACAATTATATGATCAAATAATGATTAAAGCTAGTTTCAATATATTAAAAAGTAAACAGACTGGCCAATGTAATTACAAGCTGCACAGCCTGGGCGTCAATCCTAGGCAAGTAATAGAACTGATATGGTACTTGACTAAAAGCAAATTAGAGGCAGGTAGTGCAGTAAATGGTAATGAAATGGACTTTTGGAAAATATATACCGTCAGGCTAATCTGATAGTCCTATTTTTTCACTGAATATTATAAGCTAACTGATAAAAAATAATTATCAGTAAGACATTTGTCTTGTTTGCGCATGACATTTTGAGTAAGAAAGTAGAATGATGCAAAGTTAACATGATATGCATTGACTAGATTGAAGCTGACTAACCAGCAGTCAAAACAATTGTCACTGAGGGGGTCAATTCCAGTTGAGTCTCACAAAAATTGATTTTTGATCTCATCTGTTTAGCATTTGCAGTAATGGATAAAAACATAAAATCAGTACTGAAAAAGTTGGCAGATGACATAAAGATTGAAAGAATGATAAAAAATGGGTATGACAGGTCACAGTATGAGCAAACAGTATGTGCTTTTGTATAGCTAAATGAAACATTATGTATATGGAAAACAGTATGTAGCTCAAAATTAAAGGAGACTGTCTATGTAAGCCTACTGTCAGTAGTGTCCAAAAAGTTAAATTAGATTATTATAGGAGCCTTTTATAATTTTTGAATGTATAAAGCCAGAGGGGGTAGACTAGAAAATCCAAATAATAGAATAGCTAGAATAGCTTGTTACTGTCCCACTGTGAAAGAAGGTGAAATGGGCTCACCTCTGCTCTCAAGCCAGAATTATAATGGGGGGGCTCACAGTTAGGAGTCTAATTCCACTAGACTGTAGAGGAAAACATGTTTCAAGTAGCAGAAGAGGCTACAGAAACTTTGGGACTTAAATTTTTCTAATTTAATTTCTTTTATTCTCAGCTTCATTACAAGTCCATATCTTCCTCTTTGTCTTTTTTTTTTCTGTCTATATCTAATCTCTTCACTTTTCCTTTCATGCCATTTGCTACCATTACTCATGCCAGTTACCTGCCATTTGATACCACTACTCTTTCTGTTCATCTCTTCATTCATTTGTATATTTTGTTCCTTATACCCATCCAAACATGTCTATTGACCTGGTTTGTGTCTTTGGACAGGGACCACCAGCTATTCCAAGACTGAACAACATCTAGCTGATTATCCTCTCTCTGAAGACATTTTTCCAAATATCCAATCTAAACCTCCCCTAGTACAACTTGAAGCCATTACCTCTTGTGCTGTCGCTCGTTACATGGGACAAGAGACCAACCCTCACCTTGCTACAACCTTCATTCAGGTAGCTGTAGAGAGCAATAAGCCTCCCCCCCCCAGTCTTCCCTTCTCCAGACTAAACAACCAGCTTCCTCAGCCATTCCTCATCACATTTCTGCTCCAGATCCTTCACCAGCTTTGCTGCCCTTCTCTGAACTGACTCCAGCACCTCAATGTCTTTCTTGTAGTGAGGGGTCCAGAACTGAACACAGGATTCGAGGTGTGGCATCACCAGTGCTGAGTACAGGGGAATGATCACTGCCCTGGCCCTGCTGCCACACTATTACTGATACAGGCTGTTGACCTTGGCCAACTGGGCATAAGCTGGCTCATTTTCAGGCCAATCAGTCAGCAACCCCAGGTCCTATTTTCACTGAGCAGCATTTCAGCCACTCTTTCCCAAGCCTGTAGCATTGCATGGGGCTAAGATTACTTAATTTTCTTGCCAATTCCATAATTAAATCAGATTATAAAGCTGAGTTTCTTGACTCTATCATCTCTTCTGTCCTCCAGGCAAGCCATACTAGATGCTAGGTTCTTCTGCGTATCTTTTACTGGCAGTACTCCTAACATATTAAGCAATTTGCAGGCATCGAGATTCTTGCAGTAAATTACAGACTGCTGTGCAAAGGAACATATATGTTGCACTATCAAGCTAACAGTAAATATACCGTGTTTATGCAGCTTTTTTCTGGTGTGCTTATTCTATCTCCTTTACTTAAATGATGGTCTCTTTTGTCTGCCTTCCTACTAATATTTTTGTCTTCTAATCCAGAGAAAATCTCTTTACCTTTCTGACTGAAGGATTATTCTTCATCTTTCCTGTGTGGAAAGATGTATGTCTGCTCTAGAAGTTATCAAAAGGATTTGGAACAAATTGTGAAAATGAAGTGAAAACATAAGGGCATATTGCCTGATAAGGTAATGTTAAGAAGCAGCATAGAATTTATAGAATGGCTAAATTTCTAGTTTGCCAATAATGAGAATGAGGGATCAGAACAAGACAGTTAATTTGTGATGGTATTCTAAAAGAAAATGTGTATTTAGGTGTCAGTGGCTAGGAAATACCAAATTTTCTGGCTTTCCTAAAAAAAGTATAGGAAAATTTGAAACTCACAGAAAAGCTATAATAGGGTAAAGAAAAGAAAATAGAGAAGGAAGACAAAGCAAGGCTTTTTATGGACAACTTTTTTCAAACTATTTATTGTGCAAAGTATTGGGAAAGCTAAATACTCTTGTACAGAATAAATCATAGGCAATCAAGAACAAGCATCATTTCTATTCTTTCAAATATCAGGCCTGATCCTGTGTTACTTGCCTAGTCTTTTTCTAATGAGCAAAAAGTATATACAAGGTAGATATAAATGCCATTCTAATATGTGAGGCAATTCATGTGCCATGAAGGGCCTTTGTATTCTTCTGAAACTGAGTAAAGTACAGGACAGAAAAGAATGAGTTTCCACTGGTATAGAGGGATGGGAGGAAAGAAAGATGTGCCTACTGAAAGAGCTCACCTCATTCAGTGTGCAGTCCAAAGGTATTCAGCAAAATCCAAAGGTACTACAAAGCTCTGTGTAGCTTCAGTTTTGTTGTTTCTCTGGTTATGAAAATTAAAACTATATAAGATGTCCTTTGGAAATTCCATTTGAAATACATTATGTGGTGTTGAGGCAAGAATTACCTCACCTTCTCAAATTTTTGTCAACAGCTTAGCCAAAGAGGAATGAGAAATATTACTAGTCCCAAGGAAGGCCTTTATTGATAAGCAGCGTATGAAATAATGCAGATGTCAAACAGGTTACAACAATGATTTAAAAAGTTAAATAACTTCACTAGACAGCTGAAACTATCTTTTTCTATTACTTTCAGGTTACCATGTATTTCCTCACTAAAATTAAAATACATATTAATCAAAAAAAACCTCAAACCAAAACAACCTCACCCACAGCAACAACAAAAATCCAGTAACTTGAAATCAGGCAAAAAGGTAAAAATTTTACAATGCTATGAACTACTGAAGTGCATAGCTTTTACAATTCTTCCAATACATAGCATTTTGTGTCATATGCCGTTTATATTCTCAGATAAGATGATAATTCTAAAGCCACTGTGATGTTACTTGCCATCAGTCATATCACTATCATTGTTGGTCTAAGCTTTTCTGCAACTTTTGTTATAATTTTTCAGATAAAATATATGTCCTGTTACATTATCCATTATGGTCCTTTAAACCAGATATTTTAATCTGATTGTTCCTTGCAAATTTCAATATTAGTCACCCTGTCTTATGATATTTCTTCTATCAATCTCAGCTGATCAAGTTTTAAAAACTTTAGATCTCTTACCTGTTTTTGCTTCTGGTCTGGAGTATAATAAACAACTTGCCAGTTATGGAAACTTTGACTGCAGCTAGTTTTCAATAATTTTGATTTGATGCAGGAAGCACAAAAGACTGGAATCTCAGCAGGATTAAATACATTTAGCTTTCCATAGTTCTATGAAATTAAATGGCAGCGTGCCAGTCTATATCCTATGAGCTTCTACACATAAATATGGAAAATATTTTTTGGGAATTATTTGAGGCTTTCTGCATCTTAACTTTTTTTTCTTTTTTGTCCCCTGGGTAAACTCTTCCACATACTACATTAAGGGTTTGAAGTTGTGACAACTGGGAAAAAAATGCAGCACATTTGCTTTGGTAGGCAAGAGAATGAAAACAAAGTCCATTTATAATTCAGAACTACAGTGTATCTTATAAAAATAAAATCATAATAAAATAACGATGATGTGATTCATAAACCAGAAAATCTGCTCAAGAAACATAATAATAAATTTAAGAATGTAATTCATTAGAGATACAAAATATAAGAGTTTCCAAGCAGAAGCTGAAGAAAGTCTCAAAGTATTTTCTTCATTAGAGTTTATTAGAAAATTGAACATGGATTTATGCATAATTAGGGTTGAACTAGCAGCAAATATGAGACCTAACCACCATAGCACCCTCACAAAAGAGGAGGGTATTTTGCTTAAGAATAGCCAAGTCTGACCAGGTGAAACCCATCCTTAGGATACTCATTTGCACTTTACAACAGCACACAATGAGGTCAATGTGGTATTCAGTGTGCTTAATTAAAGGTAAGTTCCCAGTGGTCAACTTCTTAATTAAGAAAGTGGCCTAAATAGACCACTATTCTACTTTTTATCATTATGCAGTACAAATTGTATGATACCTCATATAGCTAAAGACTACTTCAGTTTAAGTGTTTACTATTATTTTTATGTGTAGCAAAAAGGCAATAGTTGGTTTTTCAAGGACATAAAGTTATAGCTGAGTTCACTGGATAGTTTCCATTGGAAGATCAGAAGTCTAAGACTAAGAAACAGCACCTGCTTCCCTGCTTGGCTGATGAGATCTGCTGCTGCTCAATTGCCCAAGCAGCTGTACTGACTGAAGGTGTTCTTTTGAAGGCCCTGCTTTTTCATATAGCTTTCTGCAAGTTTACTTTTTGTTTCTGTCTTTGCTTTTATTAGCAGATTCAGCTGTTGTGACCCCATATTACTATTTATCACACTGTGTAACTACCAGGTACATGTTACCCTGAGGTACCTCAGAAATGCCTCCTTTTTGTACTTCAGAACACCTTATGCACTCTTTTGACCTGAAATAAATGAAAATTTTCTAGGCCATGTATTAATTAATGTAAGTGAATATAAGCACAGAAGAAGTTAGCAACCAGAAATACATTATTATGATGCTAATAAATACTTATTATTTCTCATTGCTTCCCATTGAAAATAAAAGATAAACAGATTAGTTTAAACCATGGCTTATTATTATTGCTGGCTCTTTCTATCAATGTTCTTGAAGGTATCTGTAAAACATATAAACATTTATTTCTTTCTTAGAACATCTCTGGTTCACCCACTGATTTCCTACATGTTGCATATATTTCACAAGTGCAAAACATGGTCTAGTAATTGTAGTAAATAAAAGTAAAAAAATACTTCTATTTTTAGTTATATACTTAGGCTTTCAAATTACCTCGTCATTGTTGATGTGTTGAATTTAAATTTTCTGTTGAACAATAATATTGTATGATCACAACACTGGCCACTCTAACTTTCTCCTCAGAGCTTTAGCTGTTTCTTATGGGTGCTATATGAAATTTCTATTTTAAAACAAAGGCAAAATATCTGCTTTTATAAAAAATTATTATACCAAGCTTCAGTACTTCCCTGCTTCAACATTTAAAAATATTTTTCTTCTCATGCTGTGATATAGTAATTGGCTTCTGAGGCTCCTTTTCATTACTATTATGCCAAGGTAGCATTAAACCAGAACTTTAAGAATAATTTGATCTAATAATCTTCACCCATTTTCCCCACATAAGAAATGAAAAGAACAAGCACATAATATTTAAAATAGACATTTAAGCTTAGTTAATATAAATGTTTGAGCAAAGACAAATAGGGTGGGAGGTGTTTTTCTAGCCTTACTACTGCCAACTCTATCACAACTGTACCACAGTATCCTTTTCATAAAGTAGACTATTCTAATTCATCAATTTATTTTCACTGAAGAATGCCATGTTCACAAAGGTAAACCCCTGGCTTAGGTTGCTGGTTGCTCTGTTGTATCTATTCTTGTAAATGTAGGAAAGAGCTTACTTCCCCTCTGTTGTGTTAAAAGGCATGACAATTTGGAAGAAAATAAACCCCCTTGCTTTCCAGCTGATCCTCAGATATTAGAGGAGCTGGATGCAGCTAAGCTTAGGTTCTGAGTGATGCCCAATTTACCACTGGTCGCATTCAATATATTGAACAATCATGATTCCAGATACACTAATAGCGTACTAATAGCACACTGCACCTTCAGTCTAATCATGCTCATGAACTAACACGACCACACTGAAGGATTTGGTCATGTTCAATGAGAAAACTATTACAATTAACTACTCAAACAGTGCAGTTTATTAAAGCAACAGATACAGATTCTCATGGGTTGCCAGTGATAAATACATTGTCTGCAAAAGCACATGCAAATAATAAGTTATACAAGCATGCAATAAAGTTATGAATAACACAGCCTGGCTTTATAATATAAAAGTAAAGAGTGGAAAGTAGCTCTGTATAGAGATTCATGATTTTCCCATGGAAACACTTAATACAGTGCAAGTCTTACCTAAAGGCGTCCCATCCTGGGTTCAGCAGAGTGGGAAAGAAAAGCTCAGTCCATTGGCCAGTCCCAGGAGTCAAGGGTAATCTGTTGATGGATTTTCCTCGAGTCCTCCACAGTGATGTCTTCCCCAGTATGCCCCCTTTTTTGGGCCATCTTATACTATTTTTCACCTTCAAGGTGGAGTTTGAGTGACTCTAGTCATACATATGTTTACTATTATTGGTGTATAACTCTCTCACTTCCCTTTTAAAGGCATATACCACAATGACTTCAAACAGCATGCTCAAAGAGAGGAGATCTCACTTTGGAGGCGGGTAGCATTAGGGATGGAGGTGTGTTTTTGTATTATAATGGAGTAAAATGCATTTAACGAAGCAAAGTTCACACAAAGGACAGCACTTTGTCAAAAGATGAAAGACTGTTGGCTCAGGGTAGCAATTATGCAGCATATCAGTTTCTAGTACCACCTAGTTCCCATCTCTGCTGGTGTTAGGACAGAGCATGGCTGCAGAATCTCCACTCTGCTCCATCCTCTGTCAATGTCACAGGAACAGCTGTGGAATGCACATTCCTGGCACACCCATGAAAGTCTATTTTTTCTTTATGTATGAACTATGCTACATTTTAAATATAAATTTAATTTCTAACTATTCCACACCCTCCTCCCAGCTTGTTTTTAAGAATGAACTAAAATATAACATTTAATGTTAATGCCTTCTTCCTACAGAAAGTAATTCTGTATGTGAACACCCTGTAGATAATATCAGTACAGCAGCTGTTTGCCTGGTATAGTGCTGGCCATCCTTTGTCCTTTTATTTTTCTTTACTCCTTGTCTTCACTGCTAATGATTTAGCATTTAATAGGATAAAAAGGTGAAAGAAAGGATAGGACCAAAATGAACATTATCATAGAATTTGTGCATCTGCTTGTGCATCTATGCTAATGATGTCCTGATCTTGTCTAACTGCATCCCTTCTGCCTTTTTTAAAACATGGATCTTAGTCAAAACACAACCTCTGAGAACCAGAATGGGTTTGAAGAACTGTGGAAGAGCATTGATAAGAAGATAAAGAAAATCAGATTGCATGAAGGCTCATACAACCACAGAAGAAAATTAGTAGTAATAGAAAAAGAACCACCAACAAGAGTGTTAAAGAAATCCTACACCAGTGTTACTTCAGATTACAGGCATAAGAAATTTAACCATTATCTGCTAAAGAAAACCTTGTCAATCTCATGTGTTATTTATGAAGGTTTCTTTTACAGCTTTAGTGGAATAGTTAGAAGGAAGGTTTTTGTAAAGACACTATGAAACTTGTAGAAATTGTGTTTAAATGTTAACTGCTTAATTTAAATATTGGATACATCAATTCAAGTAAAGAACACAGGAAGAGTTCAGTGAGATAAAGATATGTAAAACCCTTAAAGTCCTTATTTTAAACACAACAGACTTAGGTTTCAGTCTGCACAGTACTTTGTGAAAAGACCTGGAAGATGAAAAAGCTTTCATCTGCCCTTCAGCAAAGAACTGGGGCTTAGGATGCAATCTAATACGCTCGCAATACAACCAGATTTGATGTCCTGACTAGCATTTCCCATTATTCCCTTCTGGTAGAATCATAGAATAGTTAGGGTTGGAAAGGACCTTAAGACCATCAAGTTCCAACCCCCTGCCATAAGCAAGGACACCTTACACTACACCATGTCACACAAGGCTTCATTCAACCTGGCCTTGAACACTGCCAGGGATGGAGCATTCACAACCTCCCTGGGCAGTCCATTCCAGTGCCTCACCACCCTAACAGGAAAGAATTTCTTCCTTATAGCCAATCTAAACCTCCCCTGTTAAAGTTTAAACCTGTTACCCCTTGTCCTGCCACAAAAGTCACTAATGAAGAGCACCCTTCAGATACTGGAAGGCTCCTAGGAGGTCTCCACACAGCCTTCTCTTCTCCATGCTGAACAGCCCCAACTTTCGCAGTCTGTCTTCATATGGGAGATGCTCCAGTCCCCTGATCATCTTCATGGCCCTCCTCTGGACTTCTTCCAACACTTCCGTGTCCTTTTTATGCTGAGGACACCAGAACTGCACACAATACTCCAAGTGAGGTCTTATGAGAGTAGAGTAGAAGGGCAGGATCACCTCCTTCGACCTGCTGGTCACGCTCCTTTTGATGAAGCCCAGGATACAGTTGGCTTTCTGGGCTGCAAGAGCACACTGAAGCCAGCTCATGTTCATTTTCTTATCGGCCACCACCCCCAAGTCCTTCTCCGCAGGGCTGCTCTGAATCAATTCTTTGCCCAACCTGTAGCTATGCCTGGGATTGCTCTAACCCAGGTGTAGGACCTTGCACTTGGCATGGTTAAACTTCATGAGGTTGGCATCAGCCCACCTCACAAGTGTGTCAAGGTCCCTCTGGATGGCATTCCTTCCCTCCAGCATATCCACTGAACCACCCAGCTTGGTGTCATTGGCAAACTTGCTGAGGGCACACTCAATCCCACTGTCCATGTCAGTGACAAAGATGTTAAACAAGACCAGTCCCAACACGGATCCCTGAGGGACATCACTTGTTACTGGTCTCCAGCTGGACACTGAGCCATTGACCACAACTCTTTGCGTGCGGCCATTCAGCCAGTTCTTTATCCACTGAGTGGTCCACTTATCAAATTGATGTCTCTCCAATTTAGAGACAAGGATGTCGTGTGGGACAGTGTCGAACACTGCACAAGTCCAGGTAGATGACATCAACTGCTCTACCCCTGTCCATCAGTTCCATAGCCCCATCATAGAAGGTCAGGCAGGATTTCCCCCTAGTGAAGCCATGCTGGCTGTCTCCAAGCACCTTGTTGGTTTTCATGTGCCTTAGCATTCCTTCCAGGAGAATCTGCTCCAAGATTTTGCCAGGCACAGAGGTGAGACTGACTGCTCTGTAATTCCCCGGGTCATCCATTTTCCTCTTCTTGAAAATGGGGGTCATATTTCCCCTTTTCCAGTCATCAGGAACTTCCCCTGACTGCCATGGTTTTTCAGATATGATGGCCAGTGGCTTAGCAATTTTGCTCACCAGCTCCTTCAGGACCCGTGGATGGATTTCATCAGGTTCCATGGACTTGTGCATGTTCAGGTTCTCAAGATGGTCTTGAACCAGATCCTCTCCTACAGTGGGCCCAAGGTCTTCATTCTCACAGTCCCTGCATCTGATGTCCAAGACTTGGGTGGTGCAGTCAGAGCCTTTCCCATTGAAGGCTATTCAAAGAAGTCATTCAGAACCTGAGCCTTCTCCAAATCCTGTGTAGCCAGTTCTCCTGTTAGCTTCCAGAGGGGCCTAAGTTGTTCCTGGTCTGTCTTTTATTTGCAATATACCTGTAGAATCCCTTCTTGTTATGCTTAACATCCTTAGCTAAGTTTAATTCTAACTGGGCCTTAGCTTTCCTTACGTGTTGCCTAGCTTCCTGGACAACATCCCTGTATTTGTCCCAGGCCGCCTGTGCTTGCTTCCACAGTTTGGGTTACTCAGCCACAAGTTAAATAGGTAGGCCAGTCTGGAGGAAGCTGCACTATTGCCCATGCTGTATCTTACTTAGGATTAAAAAATATCTCTAGCCTTCTCCTCTTCTAGCTTTGTATTTTTCATGAGCACAAGAATAATTTACAACTTATACAACTTATATAAGCAAGCTTGTCTGCTTTTTTTTTTTTTTTCCCCTGGAATATTCTAGATTCTGTTGACACTACAACATGAGATAATATTGTATATGTCAACATTTTTAACCTATGCTAGTCTGCTCATAAAACTGTTGCTGCCTAAGTTACATACTGTCACATTTTAATGCCCTACTGACTGAAACAAAATAAATGTGATATAAGCCTTTTCCAAAATTATATTTGGGAAAAACCAATGGAATTTAAAATCCAATAGAAATGCAAGTATTTAATATATCAGTACATTCTGCTCTGCTCCAGTTCCTCTTCCTGAATATAATATCCCAAGCATATATCACTTTACTTATGCCTAAATTTTCTTCTTCAATTCTATGGCTCAAAATGAGATACAGATGTTACTAAACTCTTCCATTTTGTTGTCTATCATATAAATATATAACCTTCTTATATGATACTATGGATTCAAAGCCCATTCAAAATTCATGTAATTCCTATCAATTCAATTCAATGACAATTAGTTTTCAGAATCGTCAGCCTTCTAGGTGTCACCTTTAACACTGATTTGAACACAGTTATAATTCCTGACATATTGATGAGTGAAAAAGAATTGGCCTTGTTTTCTTTAGTCCTGTTTCTTCTTGCTATTGGTGGTTCAGTCTTTTTGGGGCACTTTCCATGTATTCTGGTTTTTGTTTATAATATTATGGTATTCAAAGTGCTTCCTACTTCTGCCTTAAACTCTATTTGTAACCAAACAACATGTCTTGTTCATGGTGTTGAAATACCTATACAATCTCTCCCTTTAACAAATAATTGGAAGAATATTTGGGGAAACTTCTCCCCAAATTTTTAATGAGTTCACTAAATGGAAAATAAGCTATGCAAAACACGGATTTTGATCTGAATATAACTAAGCAGACATCAGGGACCAGTCCATAAGAGCCATTTTCAGATTGCCTAAAAAATAGACACAAAATTTTGACCAAACACTAACAATGGCATTCAGGATAATCATGGAGTTGAGAAAAAAATGTGTAAATCAAATTCTAGAAAATGTTAGAGAAATAGAATTCTTGTTCCTCTCTTGGACTGTGGTGTCTAATCAAAGGCAGAAGTGAGGGGTAGTTGTGAAACTGGGATTCAGAATCAAAATCTCTACTGCTCTGAATGATGGGGCAGAACACTCCAGACACAATGACTGCAACCTTTTAAGAGGATTAGGACTTCCTTGTGTGCCTGAGCTTTTCCTCACTTCTGCAGCCAGGGATATAGGTGACTGCAGAAACCCTGATAGTAAGGACATGATGGTCAGACCTGGATTCTGCTCCTTGCTTTCAGGATTCCTATGGAATTTGTTCTATATAGCAGTTTAATGTAAACTGTAGCAAAATATGAGTAGTTGTGATCAGTGAAGTCTCTGAATGTCTTGTGCCTTCTTCAAAAATCAGGTGTTACTGCAGCAGATATTAAGCATTTAGTAGAGTAGCAGAGAAGAGATCATGAAACAAAAATTATTTTCTGTGAGATAGGAACAGTAGTGTGTGGAAGGATACTGTAGATACACTGAAATTTTTTTCACCAGAACAATTTCTTTTATCCCAGGAGGGAAATATGATTGATTAAACACTATTAGTTCAATATTAGCAATGTGCTTAGATTTTAAATGTGCATAAATTTTAAGCACAAATAATACATATCATCTTTTAGGAATGGTTGATATTCAGAGTACTCTATACTTATAAAATGTTTTTTAAATCCTTACAAAATGGACATAACACAAAAACTACTGAGATCAGTAGAAATGTAGAAAAATAGGACTAGGGCGTGAGGGCATGGAAACCATTCAAACAACCTGCTGGGCATTCAAAATAGCTCCCTTGCTGTTCCCATATTACTCCTTCCTGAGTGACCCATTTTAAAAGCAATTAGGATATGCTCCTGTTACTCTGACTAAGAATTTTCTAATTTATAATCTAAATGTGTTCGGAACCAGTTTATACTCACTTCTTGTTGCAACACTTGTCCTTTAGCTTGAGGGTTTTTTCCCCCCTTCCTATTATTTTCTTTCTCTTTTATTTATATGAATTTTTCCTCCATAGGCTGCATTTGCTTGACTAAACCAAGACACACTCTTTTAGCCCTGTTAAAAGATGTACTCCAGCCAGAGCAAATATTTCTCAATACTGACTATGACCCCCACTAGAAAAATTCACAAACCATAGAGCAGATTCAGAAATGTTCGATGTTCCTTACATTCACAGTCTCTTAAAGGGAGCAGAGCACTGCAATTTTCAGAATAGGTAGTATCTCAGAAATAAAGTAGTACTGTGATAGCAGTGCACAGCTGTTGGCTTTATTTAATAGCCAAGGACAACTTTCATTAATCTTTATTGCTGCAATCAAAAATTACATTCTAGTTTTCAAAATTATAACCCTTCTCCCCCCTCCCCTCTTAATACATATTTCATTCTAGCTTTGATTTATTTCTGCTTTCTAGCCAACAGAATGGATTTTACAATTCATGACTGAAAAAAAGAATGGCATTGAATTTAACCTTCTAACTGTAAACCTTTTAAGTCTTGATGGCTTACAATACAGCCATCTTGGTTTTAATGGCAGCTGTTTCTTCAGATTTACAGCTCAATCTTCACAAATACATGAAATACTTATTGCAGGTCTCAATTGACATGTGTTCAGGAACATTACAGTAATGAATAAAGGTATTTTTGTAGTGTCACTAAACATATAATCAAGCTTTCAAGAATTTTGCACTGAAGTGCTACATTATAGTTTTTTCTTCTGGTATTAACTCTACTAGATGGTCTGTGCAACCTGATTATTTGTCCTTTGTGGAACATTCACTTTTACCAATTGTCAAATAAAAGCTGCTGAAAGACATATCTTGCAAAAAATGTTTACAGGAGCAGCCACATCTGCAATATTAACTATACATTGAGAATGGCTGTCTATATATTATAGATTATGGGGAAGGGTAAATTGCAGAAGATTTTAACAAGTTAAAGGCTAAAAATGAATGAGAATTTTCATGTTTAATTTACATAGTGTAAACTATTTTCTAGAGATTACTGCAACCTTAAATGTTGTGAATCCACCATTCTATGTGAAATCTTGAAACAAAGATACAGCAAAGTTTATGTAAGAAGGATATGAAGAAGTATCATATAGAACTGACTCCCACTATGTGCTGGGATCTTGGATGAGGAATTGCCATATCCACAGCAAAAGGGAGAGAAGCAAATATAGGAGAAGCTGGACAAAGCATAAGAAAAAGAGTGTGGCATATGATAGCATCAAAAAAGTCTTCCTTCAGCTCTGTTTTTATCGGTTTCTGCTCTAACTCCCTACCTAGTTTTGACTATTCTCTCTGGAGCTGCACTGGATCTGGTTTTACATGATTCAAATTATGACCAGATTATGAGGAATGTTTCTTGTCTACCAAGGGATTGAATTTCCAAGTTTTGTAGTCTTTAATGTCAAAATCCAGTTGCATTCCCTTCTTTTTGTTTGGGTTGTATGTACTGAATATAGTATGGCTAGTCTATTGCCATTTAATTTTTCCATTTAACTGTAACTGTTGTCAGTGTTTCTATGATTTTCTAAGTTTTAACAGAGCTAGTTGCCCAGTCTTAAGTCATTGATTTCTTTAGTCATGTTGAACTGTTTTTAAGTTACATAAGGGTTTATAATAAATGTTTAAAATCATGTTATGCAACTAAATTAAAAAAGTGTGTAACATAATTGTACACACAGACAACTATGTACACATTTATAACATATGTCCTTTTAAAGTTGTTTCTCTTTGGTTTACAATATCTTTTGCTAAACCAAGAAGTATTGTTCTTCGCACTAGTGGTAATCAAATAAGCTTATACTTGTGTATTAAACTTAGGTTTGCTTTTAAAGCTCTGAAAATGTCCACTAAATTCCAGTATTTTCTGAAATAAGTCTACTTCTGTTGTTTTGATTTTAACTTTCCTCAAAAACCTAAATAGAATATGTTGTAGCATTTAAAAAAAAATAGCGTTCTGTATGTGGAGATCTCTAACTAATAATCAGTTAAGACTGAAAATGCTGCAATGAAATACATCTTCAGAAGAAAATGTTCTGGTCACATTACTGCATTTCATTTCACCTGGTGCATTCATCCAGTGTAACAATGAGAACTATCATACTGTGTGTGAAACTCAGAACCTATTTTTTTCTGAAAATAAATTACTTATATCAATGGCAGATAAAAATTGCTGCACTAAAAATTTAATGCATTTTCTTATGCCAATGCCAATTATATAATAACAGCCCACTGTGTTATATCAAGATCACAATAGCAAAAAAATCCCTAACATACGGATGAAACAGCAAAAAATCTTGGTAAAAACGTATAATGGTCAAGAGACCCTTTTTCTGTGTGCCTCAAAACAGCTCAAAAGATAGAAGGAACTGAGGGAGTCTGTGTGTCTCTTTGTTGTTGGTGGGGTAGAGCAGGGATTGTGCTCCACAAAGGTGTGGAGATATATTCCTGTTTTTGTTGCCCTGAGGCCAAGGAAGGTCAACAGCTGGGGGAACAACCTGCTCAGAGACAGCTGGACAGATGCTGAGGTGCCTGCCAAGGCACAAGGTGAATTGGAGGTTTACCTGATGGCCCTGCAGTGACCCTATAAAAAGGCACTCAGCCTTCAGGCATGTGGTATGTTAGAGTGTGCGTGTGAATGTGTGTGTGTGTGTGTGTGTTTGTGTGAGTGTCCCTCTACTCTGGACCTCAGTCAGGAATTATGGGCTACAAGGACTATAACTGAAAGGATTTCCATTTTGTGACTAAGTAGATGATTCTGGATCTGTGGGGTGGTGAGCCTATTTCTTGTTTTCTTTCTTTCCTTCTTTTTCCCTTTTCTCCTTTTCTCCTTCTACTTTGGCTCTTTTACAAGAATAGGAACTTGCCAAGACTTTTGTTCCCCTGACACAGTTTTAGGGAAGCTAATAAAATTAATTGTCATTTCATTTTTCAACCCCTGGAGGGCCTGTGGTTTCTCATGCAAACTATGCAGAAAAAAGATCAGCTTCCCCCACAACCATAGGATAGGACACAACTTTAATGCCATTGAAAGTAAACAAAATCTAAAATGTTAAAGCTTATGGAGAATACTTTCAGTGCAATATGCACCCTCCTTCCTAACATTAGATCTTCTAATGCTAGAATTACATTACTTGGTGTGAGTTGTTAGTATGATATAACACAGTATTTCTTTGCAAGAATATTGAAAACCTAACTGCAGAACTTTCATTTCATTGATGTACACCTTTATTCAAACAGCCACTGTTGTGGCAGGAATTGCCATTAGTGACCTACATAAATATTCCTTCTTGAAACAGATAGGGTTTTAAATACTGCTTACTGGTTTGATGTTCAAAGAGAAGTTCTTGGGAAGTTTGAAGCTGTTATTCCTTCATGAATAAGAAAATATAATGAAGGGGAAAAAATATCACCCGAAGAATCCAGTCTTTCTTCAGTGTCAGCTTTAATGCACTTGCTCAGCTGCCACACTAGCATCGTGTTGCCTTGTCTTTCAGATAAGCCAAACCCCCTACTTCTAGTAGGAGAATCTTTAAGAAATTATGAGGTTTCAGTCTAGGCTCTTGTCCAGATATCAGTACCAAACCAGAAGTGACAATTTTCACACTTCTAAACTAGACACAGAAGTTACACCAAGTGCCTTTCTGCATTCCTTGTCTTGAAGACTTTATTTAGAGCTGAAATACCTCCGGGACCCCCATAATTCACTGTGAATACCATGAGCAACCCTTTATCTCAGGAAGCCAGCACAAAACTATAATAGCTTTCTAGAAGAATAGTTACATTAAATTAATAGCTGGCTGAGGCTCAAACTTCTATGGCTTGGGTACAAGCTTATTGTTAACCATAAAATAACTGTCTCTTCTTTAAAAAAGGTTGCTAAGATACAGGTCCTATCCGAAACACTATAAAAGACTGATGCAATAATAAAAAAATACTAGCCATCCTTCGTCTGTGATCATGTTATAATAGTATTTCTAATAGCTATTATATTTAGTCATAGATACCTAGATGATAGCTGTACTTAAAATCTACAGATGTACTAGATTAGACAAAATTAGTTCAACTGAATTTTATAATGTTGTTCAGAGTAAGGAGGTCTTTTTATCCTTCACATTACAGCAGAAACCATCATACACCTACAGCACAGAAAACATGTTAGAAGTACAGGATTTGTATAAATAATTTGTACAAAGGAAAGTGTGAGAACAGAACTAGATGTTTGTGTCATTTTAGCCACTGAACTTTCTCAGAAGTCCTTATAAATTTCTCCTATTAAGGACCATCCTGCTTCAAATGATGTCTTATTGCTCACAGGTTCCAGAATCGTCATTCAGTTTTAAAGCTTCGTATATAGCTGATATTCAATAGCACAGTTCTTTCTTATTTTTAAAGTTTGCAAACTTAATTGCTCCTATTGTATAAACAAGAGTGTGCGCCATGACTACCTTAGTGTAGCATTGAAACAGAACATATATCAGTCTCTCTGGAAACAGGGTAAACTATCTGCTCTGTTTCAGTTAATCTCAATGAAAATTATTTGTATAAAATGCCTGATCTCATTATTGCATGAAAAGAATAAAGTATGATGTTGCGCCTCTTTAATTTTCAGGCTGAGAGGACTATCAAAACTGAATTATTTCCCCAGAACTATAGGTCAGCAACTAGTGAAACTACAGACAATTAGTCCTAGCTAGGCCTTTTAAAAACTCTTAAAAAAAGGAAAAAAAATAAAAAAATATCAGGCATAGTTGGAAGGTTTCTACTAAGGAGAAAAGTTGGACCTTAATGAAATTATACACTGATAATAGTTTTAACAGAAAAGCAAAATGTAATGGAAGGTGAGATATAATCCATGGTCAATTTTTAGTACAATAAAAGCAATTGGTTTCTCTGACTTAAAAGAAATAGCATGTTCTGTGCTCAGTAATGCTAATCCTGGCAGTTGCTCCTGGCCATGTATCTCATATAATTTTGAAAGGTACAAAGACATGAAAAATGTCTAGCATGAAACAGAACTCATGGATATTAAGATGACAGAGGGTGAAGTGAAGAGTGTGGGCTTTGAAGAAAGCAAGGCAATTTTCAAAGCAACTTTTTATTCTTTTTCTAGAGTTACTCTGTCAAAGATACTTAGCTCAGCTGTCATTTCTTCCTTACTAAAGCCATATGTTTCACAACCTAAATAGGCAGATCCATCTGTGTTATTGGTGGTGAATAGCAGTGGCTAGCTGCATACTCTGCATACAGATCATTCTGTTACATGCAAGCTCAATTTTGATTAAAAAAGAAAAAAAATACCAACAAAAAACAGCAACCAAACCTGCTGTTGTAAGTCATAGACATTTTCAAGCTTCTAGTCCAGGAACTAAGAGGAATGAAATCTTTTTTTCTCGCATGTATAATTTGTTCAAAGCCATTATGAAAGAAGTTTGGGTTTTTTCATGTGATTTCTTTAATATTTTCAAATTCAGAATAAGTCTTCCAATATTTACAGTGGCTTTAGAAAAGCTCACAGCTAAGTTGCAAGTTATTACTCCATTCTATCACGCACAATAAATTTTTATTTATTGGACCAATTTAGTTTTAAATATCAGTAGGTAATAAAATTTCAGTAGCATACTCTGCCTCAGATCACCATGTGAGTAACATTCAGTAAGATATTTTAGCTGATAAAATTATTTATTTTATAAGGTGTGTTACATGGGTTACATTTTGCAAAATCTGAGCCTTTCAGCCTTGGGAGGTAGAGGGACAAACTGAAAGCATATTGATCCTAGTATAATTTCATGGAAAAAAATGCTTGCTCTCACTTTCAAACAGGTCTGTCAGCACCATTAAAGAGCCTGAGTTGCATGATCCTTTTTAAAAAAAGTCACCCTTGCTTAACTAGCAGCCCCACCAGTATTGGCATATTTCTGTTACCAGCACCATTCATTACATTGTAGCAGACAGGTATTCGCAATGTGGCATACGAATTAGCACACTGATGATTTATTTTGAACAAAATAAAAACCACCTGTCTCTCATAACATCTTTCTGAAATGGCAGCATCTGGAGAGCCAGAGGAGATGGTATTTGAAGGCTGTCTGCACGGCATTCCTTTAGAGGATGATTGATTTTACCTTCAGAGAGCTTGGGTAACCAGACCTTGCCCAGCTAATGTGGAGGAGGTGGAGGTGAGTTCAGCAAGGCAAAAATCTTTCTCCAAATCCATGATAGGGGTGACTCAGCTGCTCATGTCTGCTTTTCAGACTTCTGAGCTAAGGCATCGTCTGTCAGTGACCTGTGGGATCAGTGGCCTCAATTAAAAGCTTTGAATCTGTATGTTTCTGGATTACTTCTGGCTGTTTCTTTTCTTTCCCACATCCTCCCAAGTCCAGGTTAGGACTTTTTAACAAATATTAAAGATAATATACCTACCTGCTCTAGATCTGTCATGAAGATCTATCTCCACCATCTGAAATATCACTCCAGAGAATCTTGGGTCTTTAAAGTCATGTTCCTAAACCAAATTTTTCAGTGCTTCATTGACTCATTTTCCCATTTTATTTTTATTTTTTTCCTTTCACCTTCTTATTTTAATTCAGATTGAGTTAAGCTCATCAAGGAACAAAACTTGGTGTGCTAGAGACAATACTTTTTAGAGTAAATCTTGAATCTGCTAGAAATCAGTTCTAGACAGGCCAGCTAATTTATGCTTATTACATAGCACAAGGAAAGGTTTTAAGATGTAGATGTGGACAACATTAAAAAGTTTGGCCAGTGTGGAACAGGAAAAACAGATGCAAAGAAGCTGTAATGAAGCACTAGGTAATCTGTCCAAAATTAAGTCAATTTTAGTGATATCTATGGTACAATAGGCAAAAAGCACAAGGTGGCCCTGTAAAGGCTTCTCATCAACCTACCTCTAAAGTTTGGAAAGGTGTACTCCACATACTGTGTATCTGAGGGCGCTTCTTCCTAGGCATAGAATGGTGAGGAGTCAAGCCCAGTTATCTCCAGTATGTGACAAGCATGCTCAGTGGATGGATAAACTGTGTGAATGATAATATAAGGTAACATATTTGGAATTTCGCTGATGTCTGCATAAATCAGTTTCCATAGGAGGGTCTTCTGAAGCAAGTAATGTTTAAAGCGTGTGGTAGTGTGTGCTTAATAGGCTTAATAGACAATACCTCATATTTAAATCCTAGGAGTTTTAAAAGCATGGGCGGTTTGTTTTGCATTTTTTATTTGTTTTGAGATTTTTTTTTTTTAATAGTACAGTAAGGAACTTACAGGCAATGATATTCCAAATATATGTGTGTGCTTTCTGTTTGCTGTGTCAAACCAAATTTCAATGTTGTATAACTGGAAACTCTCATGACAGAATCCTTTAGCAGTCCCCATTCTGAGAGACAGCTCTTCTGAAAACTAGTGAGTTCTGACTTGCTGTGTTAGTCTCATTTAGCTGTTGTCAAATCACCATTTCAATATTTAGGCAATGTAGCTTCGTAGATTATCATGCCTCATTCTTTAATTTGAAAATCTCTTCTCCTGCCAAATTTTTCTTAAGCACTAAGAATGGACTAGTAATAATAAACATCAGAAATAATTGTGTAGATAGAGTTTGTCCTTTTGGCAAATTTATTTCCTTTACACAAGGTAAACACTAAGTATACGGTTGTATTTGTTGGAAGAACTGATGCGGAAATAAATCAAGGTGTTTTGTGGGCAGTATAGCAGTATATATTGCATAAGAGGCTGATAGCTAATAGTGTAGATGCTAGACAATTGAATAATGTTTCGATAGCTTCAGAAGCTGTTGGAAGTCTTTATATTTCATAAAAATACTAAAAAATCAAGGTACTCAGAACTTCCATAATGGAAGTTTCAATAGCTCAGTCTCTCCTGAAAAGGACATATGATGGCATTTCATCACTGACCTTCCCAATTCCAGTGCGAAATCCAAACTGGGCAATGGAAAGAATTTCCTTATGTGGTATTTCAGATGTCAATAGATGCTCTTTGGCATTAAACGCATTTGAATACTGCTGATAGTCACATACCAGGTACTGCTTTACTGGGCTTCAGGAAATGCAAATATCTTGAACTGGAGGACAGTTGGTAAGTTTTTAGTTTCAATTCATTGTGTTAGTTTTTGTATTGTAGATTCAAGATAAACATATGTTATCTCAAAGTAATTAGTTAATATTAGTAATACACTACTTGAGAGTGTGTTTCCAATAATATTGCCATCTTTGTCCCACTACTGAGTTAGGTGGCTGATTTTATAGATCTAGAACCTAACTAGGCTACTTCAGTAACTTTCCACAGTAGATGGGTTCCATCTCTACCTCTCTAGCTCTATAGCTCATAACTGACAAGCAAGGATTTTTGAAGGGGATTGTGTTATTAAAGATTCAATTCAAATCACCATGTTTCATGTAAGCCAACTCAGAAAATGTGTTTCTTTGTGTAGCTAACACTTATTCCAGAACTCCTGATCAATCACTATCTCAGTATTATTACTGTTTCTTTTACTTGTTTAAGCAAGAAGATTTTGGAGCATATGAATTACTACAGTTACATTCTGAATGGTAAAGGACAATAGATCACCCTTGACAGCATTGTTTTGCAATGATATTTGAAATAGTGTAATAAGTGTAAAAAAGAAAAAGGGAAAAAAAAGAATGTCGTACTTGACACTTTTTTCATTACTTGTCAAAAACTGCTGCATTACTTTCTATTATGTTTCTGATGTTCAGGCACTTTTACAGATCAGAAAAATACAATTCTGGAAAAAGGTCAACAAAATTATGGGGTATTGGAAGGATTAAAATATTCTTACAGGTGTGAATAATGCTTTAGCAGACATAAAAACAGTGGCTAGACCTCTTCCCTAACTCTGTTCCATTTTAAGGAGGACTTCTTATTTGAAAATTAATTGCTTCCAATATAATTTACTTTTCAGGACATTTAGAAATGTAATCTTCTGTGACCTTTTCTATGACTTTTGCAAATAGAAGTGTATCAATGAAATTATTCAATATTAGAACCATAGAATCATAAAATAGTTAGGGTTGGAAAGGACCTTAAGATCATCTAGTTCCAACACCCCTGCCATAAGCAGGGACACCTTACACTACACCATGTCACACAAGGCTTTGTCCAACCTGGCCTTGAACACTGCCAGGGATGAAGCATTCAAAACTTCCCTGGGCAACCCATTCCAGTGCCTCACCACCCTCACAGGAAAGAATTTCTTCCTTATATCCATTCTAAACCTCCCCTGTTAAAGTTTAAACCTGTTACCCTTGTCCTGCCACAAAAGTCACTAATGAAGAGCACCTCTGCAGCATCCCTATAGGCCCCCTTCAGATACTGGAAGGCTCCTAGGAGGTCTCCACACAGCCTTCTCTTCTCCACGCTGAACAGCCCCAACTTTCCCAGCCTGTCTTCATATGGGAGTTGCTCCAGTCCCCTGATCATCTTCATGGCCCTCCTCTGGACTTTCTCCAACAGCTCCATGTCCTTTTGATGTTGAGGACACCAGAACTGCACACAATACTCCAAGTGAGGTCTCATGAGAGTAGAGTGGAGGGGCAGGATCACCTCCTTTGACCTACTGGTCACGCTCCTTTTGATGCAGCCCAGGATACAGTTGGCTTTCTGGGCTGCAAGTGAACACTGTTGGCTCATGTTCATGTTCTCATCGACCACCACCCCCAAGTCCTTCTCCACAGGGCTGCTCTGAATCTCCTCTCTGCCCAACCTGTAGCTGTGCCTGCGATTGCTCTGACCCAGGTGTAGGACCTTGCACTTGGCACGTTTAAACTTCATGAGGTTGGCATCAGCCCACCCCACAAGTGTGTCAAGGTCCCTCTGGATGGCATTCCTTCCCTCCAGCATATCCACTGAACCACCCAGCTTGGTGTCATTGGCAAACTTGCTGAGGGCGCACTCAATCCCACTGTCCATGTCAGTGACAAAGATGTTAAACGAGACCGGTCCGACACCGATCCCTGAGGGACACCACTTGTTACTGGTCTCCAGCTGGACACTGAGCCATTGACCACAACTCTTTGTGTGCGGCTATCCAGCCAGTTCTTTGTCCACTAATATTACTGAATGTAATGATTTCTGCCACAAATTATTAACCAAATCCTGCTCATATGAAATATCAGAAAAATAAATGAAACACTTTCTGATCAATTTTGAACAAATTCAGAAGACACTGTGTTAAAGTTATTGTGTTGTTGCATCTCTTCTACAAGAGACCTTACTACTTGAAACACCATTTAAGTTCCAATCTTGCATTATGAAGGAAGGAGGAGAATTTGAATTACATATTTTAAAAATGCGCACTTTATACTTGGTCAGTCTCATTTTTTCACTCCGTTTCTCCATTTCAAGTAGGCTTGCTTTTATTAAAATTAGCTTTATTTTTGATGTAAATTTATACTAGATGTCCTTGTTTGAAAAGCACAAATTCTGTTGGATTCCATCTGTTCTGTGATCTTCCTTGAGACTGATCTTTCAAAGACTGGTTACTGTTCCCAAGACTTTCCCTCCCCTCAAGAGAGGACATGCTTTAGCACATATGCAAATGTTTAGGCATGGTGTATACTAACTTTTGAGATAAAATTATTAAAGCAGATTTGATTGATTACTTGCATATATTTTATATTATTTTTATCATAACATGCAATTAACTTCTGAATATAATTGTGGGAAATTACCTCATTCCAAAAAACAATAATGCAATTATCTGGTGTGAGCAGAATGTGACAAAACCATGGCAAGCATGTGCTTGTAGGCAGGGGGTTTCCACACAGCCTTCTCTTCTCCAGGCTGAACAGCCCCAACTTTCTCAGCCTGTCTTCATATGGGAGATGCTCCAGTCCCCTGATAATCCTCGTGGCCCTCCTCTGGACTTGCTCCAACAGCTCCATGTCCTTTTTATGTTGAGGACACCAGAACTGCACACTGCCTTGTAGAAATAAGGATGATGGACACCCTACAGGCATAAGTATGATGTGCTCTGGGATATTTGGTATTTTGAGGAGCTCCAGAACAAGGTTTTTAGAAAAGCAAAATAGTTTCTTTGTCATTGTATTAGCAGACATTGTAAACGTAAACTCCATAAGAAGTAACTTACACCAAAAGTCAGATTTTAAATGCAAATGTTAAGACGTCACTTTTTGGGGATGTGAGTGGGAGACACACATGTTGTTATATATGGGTGTGAAACCAATGTGTCTCAAACCAATCAACCCATGTCTGTGTCAGCAAATGAAAGCAAACAGCCTTGGGATTTTTGGTTTTGTTTTTTGTAGATTTGTCCTGGGTTCAGCAGTTGCAGTCAGTTTTTCTTCTCTTTAGTAGCTGGTGTTTTGAC